>JAIPRN010001774.1:0-39451 GCA_025469175.1 Geopemphigus sp. TES_GeoC_2020
TGTTATTTTCTTTTTTTTTTTTGTGGTTTCGTTTTGGCCGACCAAAGACGTTGATAACAATAATAATAATATAACGTTGAAATAAAAACGGTCCGCGTAAAATATAATTATTTATTATTATTTACACACACACACATACGTACGTACACGCGCGCGCATACGTATTATAAATATACGTGTCGGGTAGATACGTCACGAATAGGAAACGCAATTAGACGTGACATCCGGCCAGCCGGATTGGCCACAAATCATGGTCGGCGGCGGCGGTCGCCATCAACCTGTGCGCGCTCCGCTGATAAGATCCGTTCTGGGACAACAATGGATAATGGCCACGGTAGCCGAGATGGTCGGTTGTATTTTTTTTTTTTTTTATTCGCTATTACCCGTGTATTTTATTATTATTATTGTTTTTTTTTTTAATGGTTCGGTAGGAAACAAACGGAACGACAGCTGCGACGATTTTTGCCGATAATATATATATAATAACTAATAATAAACGATAATTCCGTCGGAAAACGAGGAAAAAACCCGTCCGATAACGAATCCGAAATACGATTGAAAGCTAAATGGTCGGGAAATATTTTCGACCGCGGGTATACAAATCGCGTACGTTTTCCCGTCTACTTATTGACATTCGTCGTACGACGATCGTTTAACCGAAATTCCAATATAAGTACAAATCGTTTTTACTTTTCCGTTGTTTCGCGTTTGTTTTCACATTGTCGCGGACGAAACGTTCTCGTTCCAGATAGTATTATATTATAAATATCGAGTACGCGTACGTAACGTGGCCACGGTATCGGTACGATATCCGCTACGTCGCGTATTTAACGGCGTTTATATTGTTCTCCGCAAAGGGATTAAACAACCGCGCGTTAACACGCGTTCATCGAATAAACGTTTCGGAACGTCGAAATAATCCCGCGGTTCGGTAGTTACGCGGACGTACGTCGCCGGTGTACACGTCCAATCTATTTTTGGTTTACCGAACGGGCAACTCTCGGAGACCAAGTCCGTTTTTTTATTAATTATCCCGAACGCCGCGTAGTATATTAACGAAAACGTATTAAGCGAAAAGTGTACCGGAAACAAAACATAACGCGTACGTTATATATATATATAGAATGACGTCGTATTAAAGACGAACGATCGGTAGGCGAATGTTTCGAAATTGAATACGGAATATTTTTTAACCGTTGTTGCGTTTTTTTACGCGATAGTAAACGTTCCGTCGGTGTTTAGTACCGAATGTAGCGTGCGCGCCAGTATAAACCAGTACTAACCAATATAAACGCGCGAATAAATTAATTTAATTAAATTTAAGTCGTAATTATCCGATCGGGTGTTTATACGTTTATATATATATCGAAAATGTAACGACGCCCGGACGATTTACGGCTTTCGATCACAAAATCCGTGTTTCCGTCGTAATACCCTTCTAAAAACTAGTCGGGCCGCTCGTTTACAACGCTGTTGTCCGACAACATTGTTAGTTTGTATCGCGAGGGAGATGATCATCATTCGTTATAGTCGCGCGCGCGTGTATATACGATCGACGGGTTCTGCCGGGGGTTGGTCCGCTTCCCCGAGATCATTAAATTACGTGTCTGTCGTATTTTATGGGCACCCAGGGTCGTCGGTTTCGGTAACCGCGCCCTTAATTGGTCACCGGCACCCGGGTTAAGGTTAACGACACGCCATTCCGGACACGAGGTGCGCGCGTCCGGATCGTACGTTTTCTGTTAAAAGTCGTCCCCTTTTGCGGCACGGCCGAGGCTTAGGGTGGCCTTAGTCCACCTACACGGCCGCCGCGCCACCCTCCGTCGCGTAGGTGTAATGATGTCCAATAACAATTTAGGGGGAAAACGGACGGTTTTATTTTGACATTATTATACCCTCGAAGATGGTCCGTGTCGGGATCGGGTCGTTACTGATTCATCAGTAAGTGGACGATATAGATACGAGAAAAACAAAAAGACGGAGACAATAAATTACACCGTACGTAGCGTTTTCTCGAAACGCACGGCGAAATAAAAAATATAATAATCCCGTCGTTACGGCGTAACGAAGGCGAGTAATCCGACATGTTTGACAAATGTTTTGTCGAAAAACTCAACGATGCCGCTCTCGTTCGCCGGCAAGTTTCGAAAGAAAATTACTCGCGGTCGAAATATTCCCAAATCACGACCGACCAACAACGGAGTTCTCGTGTATAGTTTCGTGTAGCCTATCGCCGCGAACAAAACAACGGACCCCGTTAGCTAATCGCGCTCGTAATTTCTCGAATAATACGCGCGTCGTCGATAATCGATATTCGTCGAACCGTAACGATCGATATTGGGCGACGAACGGGCGTATTTCGCGTCGCGTATTTCGAAAACGCGACGAAGCGCAGCCAATCGGTCGTGTTGGGGGTGTGGGGGGGGGGTCGGGTTTTTTAAATTTGCTCCCCTAGGCGACAACAAGCGAATTTACAGGCGTCGCTTAAACGTTTTGTTTGTCGATCGTGCACTCGGCGGGATTTAATCGCGGAACCGGCACAACCCAATCCCAATGACGCGCTACAATCGTACGTTATTCGCCTTAAATAATTATCCGCGTAATAATACGCGTGTTCGGGGAACGCGAACGTCGACAATCGGTGAGATGGTCGCCCCGTGATATATACGTCGCGCGGCGTTTACCTCCATAAATATTATACGCGTGTATCGCGCGCGGAGCGGCGGGCGATCGCAATAAATCAAGCGCCGTTCCCGTAATATATTTGCGCCGTAAAGCCGGCCCGGGCTAGTGTATCGCGCGGGAAGAAAAACGCCGAGGGACCCGAGGCCCCGGTGGTACGTTGACCGGTCGGTCGAACGACGGGGGGGGGCCTCGGACGGTGATGGAAAGCGCGGGCAAAGACGACGTGTTTCCGTAAAGAAAACGCTTCTAAAATACATCTCTCCCTCCCCCCCAAATCGTCTAGCCCGGAAGTGGGAGCTTTCGTCGTTTTTGAATTTTCCAATCCCGGGAAATTCGAACGTGTACAAACAGCGTACGTTACACGCACGCGCCGTAGACAATTTTTTAGCGAATTTCCAAAAACCGTTTCGTCGGAAAAACGACGTTTTCGCCGAATTGTTCAACGGACGACGATCGTATTCCATTTTTATCGTTTCGCTAAAACAATTTTCGAATACGACGAAAATATTATCGGCGTATGTTTTATCCTTGTTTATCGTATTTCGTTTTAAATTCGTCGCGTTTGTTTTTTTTTACTATAAATACAATACTCTCTTTGTCGTTTCGGTTTTTCGTAAAATATTCGAGTTCTGCCCCTTTTCTCGTTAAATTTTATACCGTAGACGACGAAAAAAACGCTATAATACAGATAACGTGTGTACATATATACACGCGACTAATGGCGCCGTTGCACGGTGAATTGCCTACGTCAGACGCCTGGTTTTGGATTGTCGTTATTATAAATCGACGGAGATGAAGAAGGTCACGAGAATAGATCGATTGCGTGTATCATTTTCGGCACGACGATAGACAACCTGTATATATCACTCGTATTACCACCATCGCGCGTCGTACGCGAATACACCGCGTGACTTTTATTTAATACACGTTCGTAAAAATAGAACCGGCGGCGGCCGTTTTAATCGCGAGTTTCGTACGTTTTATTCGACCCTCGGAAAATTGTTCGACACGAGTTTCAGGGACAAGCCCCTCTATCCCTGGCGCGCCTTATATGTGGGCGCTACGCGAGGTGCGCCGCGGCGCATGACCGAAGTCACGAGTAGTCGGTATGGACCGAAACTATTCATAGTGACCGTATGGAGGCGGAACGACTGGCGTCGTTTGGTACCCGGTTACCCGCTGGGTGTAGCGGTTTAATTGTTCCACTGTCTTGCGCCTGTCCCCACACAACCGTCACGTTGCGACGGAACTAGGCCAAAAGTGGGGCACGGTCGACCAAGTCGGCGAACCAAATCATCGACACGGCGCATCGTGGAGACCTCGGCTACGTAGTGGTTGTTCGATCGGACAATAAGCGTTTCGATCGTCCGGCCGTCAACGTATTATTTCCGTACGACGTTTTCTCACCGGCCCGTCACGTTTCTCACAAACAAAACTGTTCCTCGGCAACACGCCGGTAAGACATTTTTGTTGGTCGCGCGATCGCTTAACCGTACACGTTCTTCCGTTCCGAACGGGAAATCATTCGGATCGTCGTTTTTGATTCCATTAACGCGCCGGCAGAGTAAACGTAAACAGACCGCGCGGTATATAATTCTATGACGAGAATTCGGTCATTTTTTCGAACCGGCCTCGTACACCGCGGTACCGAATGGCCGTTTAGTGCGTACCGTAATCCGTTTCTGCAGAAGCGCGCGAACGGCGCCATTGTTTTCGACACGTGACAGTATATATTTACCCGGCACTACGCGTGACGCTTGAAGAACCGTAACTGTCGGCCACGATACCGTTCGCGTCACGTGTTTCGTCGTTGGTCCGATTTCGGTACGACGAGACGGCGGCGGGGTTCGCCGCCGTAGGCGCGAAGGGCGGAAGAGCGGCGGGACGCGCGTGTCGATAGCGGTCGGATTGGAACTCGCACGATCTCTCCTCTCTCGTATAATATTATGACGACGACGACGACGACGACGCAACAATAAAAGCATAAATAACGCACGTGCCCGGACCGCTACTAGGTACCGATTTGTGCGGGCGAACGTACGCGGGAAAATATATACGGTAGCCGCCGTGTTGTGTGGTGGTCATCTCGCGCGAGCGCTCTTTCTCTTCGCGCGCACCCCTCCGTCCCCCCCCCGCCTATACGCCACTCGCCGGGCCGGCTGTTGGCGGCGGCAAAGGGCGCCCGACCGCGTCACGACCGGAACCGATATTATTGTACACGCGCGCCGGTGTATGTGGAGGACCCTCGGCGGCGATCGCGGCCGCTATTGTATGTGTGTGTGTGTGTGTGTGTACGCGCGCGGCGGCGCATTGTTTTCTTGGGATACGCTGACGCGAAACGCGAAATAAAAAAATAAAAAAAAAACGCGCGCACGCGAATAATAAATAACGAAACGGAAAAAAACGCGAACGTACACGTCGTCTTCGACGAATTTTTTTCCCCTCCGTACGCGCGCGTTTATTCCTCGTCCCGCCGCCGGTTTCGCCTTACCGGGACGACATCAAACGACATATTATATATCGGCGTACCCGCGGCGGCCGTCGGTCTTTTTTATTTTTGCCGTTCGTTTTCTCCTCCGTCGCCGTCCCCGTACGTGTCGACGTCGAAAAATCGTACTGCGCTACTCCGCCGCTACTGCTACGGCCGATCGCGAATAAATATCCCCGTACGCATAATGACTGGTTTTCCTCTACGCCACTCGTACCCGCGAACAGGTGCGCGCGTATATCCGTTACGAGCGCGCGCGCCGCTCCCGACCACGTACACGTCGAGTCGTCCTCCGTATATTATACGTCAACCCAAAAACGGCCGTTTCCGTTCGTACACGTCGTCGTCGTCGCGTATCACACGGCCCCCGAACGGGGTGACGGTGGCGGGTTCGCGCGCGTCATGACCCGACTACGTAATGAGCGGAAACGGACCGAGGCTCGTGTCTGTTCGTGTATGTGTGTGTATACCTGTATAGAAAGAGGCGTGGAGTCGGCGCACGTTCGTAATAGCGAAACACGAAAACTACCGGACGGATTTTCACGAAATCGTCGCCGGCGTTTCTCGCCCGTGGTCTGCGACAGCTTTTTCTCGGACCCGACGATAGTAACGATTACTAACGCGTAACGTTTACGACGATTCGTACCGAGCACATTCGGCATTCCCGAACGGCCGGTACAATTACGACGTTTCCTTTCACGTCGCCAACTTCGATCCGAACACGCCCCGAACGAGAGACCGTCGTCGTCCGCGCACGTCTCGAACACTACCGGAAGAACGCCCGCGGTTCGGTCGTTTCGAACGCACGGTACAACATGTACACCACATACGGTGTTCCGGTAACCCGAAGTCTCGGACGTTGTCTAACCCGCCGTGAGCGTCCTACAAAACGTTTCGTTTACGTTCGCGAAACACCAGTCGGATGAATAGGGTGGTGGTGGTGGGGGGGGTAAATTTTTATTACGGATCTATAGTAAAACGAACGATTGAATCGTTTAATGTCCGAAAGTTTTGTAATCGTAAGCCGAATAAATCCAGCGGGCCACTGTCGGTCTGGAGTTTTTTTTTTGGGGGGGGGAAGGGTTACTAATATTCATTATATCGCCGCGGCGAAACGGAATACTTTTGGACGATTAAGCGCATGGGCGCCGCGCGTGCGCACGATTGACGGGTTGTGAAAAATCGACTACAACGTAATGGAATCGCCGAAATTAACGGGTCGTCGATATTAACTCGCGCGTACTTAGGACGTAACGACGGCGGTGCATGGCAATATAAAGGCTCGTTGACTCCGCACAATGAACGCCGTTGAATACGTAATAGACGCGCGCAAGGGTGACGATATCGTAAATATGTATATATATATATATATATATATATATATATAGTTCGTAGAGCGCCCCTCCGGACCGGCAGTATTTAATAATATCGTGAATAAGTAATTTCGCGTTGCCGTTACGTCCGATAAAACCGCGGCGACCGACGAAACAATTACGGGACGTTTACGGCGCGTGAGCCCGACGCGCGGAAAAGTTGGCCCGATAACGAATGGCCGAAACGGTCGGTTAGGCGTCAAACCGTTCGAACACTCGCGGTGGGAGGGAAGGCGCCGCCGGCGTTCGCAAATCGACACGGGTAACGGTAACGTAAACGCGCCCGCGTTTGACGCGCGAACGTTAAATTGTCGCGGACGCGACGTTGGCCTAACCTGGCCGGTCGGCGCAATTTTCGTAATTCGAGCCCGTCCGTGTCGATTGTCTACCGAACGATTCGGCGCGCGCACACGTCCGGCGCGTAACGCTGGCTCGTTAAGTTCGAGAGAAAGCCCGTTGAATACGACGTCGTTTATTTATCGGAGAAATTCCAATTTGCGGACGCGACAAGTTCGTTTTCGAAAACATATATATATATATATATCCCCGCGCCATTCTCGAGCACGTTCTCCCGTTTGTCCGTCGACGTTTCCGGAACGATCTCATCGTTCCCGGATCGCGTCGAATCCGACGAAAACGATAGTCGTCGACAACATTTTTCCTCCCGTTCACGCGGCGGCTTCGACGATACCGCGGCGGTTACCGTAAAACGCGTTTTTTATTTCTGTACACACGTTCTCGGAGTAAACGCGGTATTGTAGGCGACGGGCCATTGATATCGTTTTTCGGACGCGTTACGCGAATCATGCCCGGCAATTGCGATACGCGTGATTATCGTTCTTAAGCGAACGCGTCCGTACGATTCGTTCGTTTCTATATACGTGCGCGCGGGTTAAGGTTGTCGACCTAGTACAGTTTTTTTTATTTTAGCCCCAAACCGCGCGCGAAGAGCGCGCGGCGGACGATGGAATTTCCGGTTTCGTTTTTTTTCCCAACGTCGTCGTGTCTAATATAACATTATCCGATACAATGTCCGTGCGCGGACGATGCGAAATAAAAAACAAAAAACAAAAAGCGCATTTTCGGTGGCCCACGCGCCCGGAAGAAGGCGTGCGGTTGCGTGGGACACCGTCGTCGTCGGCGGCGGTGGCGGCTACGGCTGCGGCGGCGAACGTTCGCGTCACGACTCTCCGCGAACACGATTTTGTCATTAGCCGTCATCCCGAGTACTGAGCAGTGTGTGTGTGTGTGTGTGCCTGGAGGAGCGTCTTCCGCTCGAGTACAATGCGAAAACTCTCGAAAAACTATTATTATTTTACGCTTGTGTTTATATATACAATTTGTATTATACGCGTAAATGTTTTGACCGCGTCTTATATACTTACGTGTTTGCGGTCGAATACGAGTTAGGACGTAAAAAGTAAATACAAGCGAACACTTATATATATATATATAAACGCGCGCGCGTGTGTATACGTAAAAAAGATAGAACGTGAAAATTGATAAAAAAAAAAAAAAAATAAAGGCCACGGGCGATTTTGGGGGAAATATGCAAATGGCGCGGATCGGTCGTCATGGTTACCACAGTTGTGTATGCTTGTGTGTGCGTGTATGTGTGTGTGTGTGTGTATATATATATGTGTGTGAGAGAGTGAGAGAGAGAGTAATAAGCAGGGTACGCCGTGTGATTGTGCTGCTCGGCTTTATGGGGATACCTCCCCCTCTTGGTATACTCGCCCGCGCGCACACACGCGTCCACTTCTCCTTTTCCACAAAATCGTGTTCTCGGTCCTGCGAACATCCGTAACCCTTCGAGAGCGTAGGTTTGGTGTACTGGTATACATACCGCATTCGCGGGTACGGTGGTCGATATGTACATATGTAGGTGACTGTTTAGTCCTTACAGCGGACGAACCTTATATATGTATACAGGTGAGACGTGCGTGCCTAATATATTTCGTACGAATTGCAGATACGTACTGGCCACGATTCGTTGTTTTCCGCGCGAAATATTTCCCGTATATAATTTTTATGGGGTCGTGACAATCGTATTTATACAATAACGCGTCGGTCAAATCGAACAATCACGAACACACAATTACCCGTCTTCGGTGACGTATTCCGCGTTACCCTAGGCGGTTTTTCGCTAACACGAATCGATAGTGAATTCCGCGTGTAAATAATTGGACGGCGCGGAATGATTGGGAACGTATTTGCGCACGCCGAGGAAGACGTGTCGTATTTCGATTTCCGCGCGACAAGAACGCGGCTCGGTTTGGAGGAAAACGGAGACCGTCTAAACACCGGAACGGTTCCGAAAACACCGTTCGTCCGGATTTTCGTGTTCGCGACCCAGGCCCGAACGTACGCGACCCGAGTGCGAATCCGTCACCGAATGTAACGTACCATTCGTACGGGCGACCGCGGATCGTCGATTGAAACGATCGCGTCCGACGTACGTAAAATATATACATTAATACGTGGCGGCGGTTCGTCGATTGGCTCGTTAAGAAAATAAAAAAACGTACGTATATATATACGCGTGTTACTACGATCGTCGTAAATTCTTAAAAATTACGTTTCGTCTCGCGCGCTCGTCCTCTATTTACGAGGACGTTAAATTGAATCGACCCTATACGTATATATTCGGTAAGTTATGTACGATTTATCACCCGGTAATAATAATAACAACACGCCGCGTTTAGTCGCGACATAATAAATAATTATATAGGCGACGATAATTCACGAATTAACAATATTTATTAGGCGACCGTGTGAGTATATTGTACGGCCGGCGATGGTGGTGGTGGTGGATGATTGGCGCGGTAAAGAAACGTTAAAAATGTGACGACGCGCGCCTTGTTTTCATTTTATATCTTTCGCGCGCCGCGCGTAATAAAATATCGCTCGGTTTTATTATATACGTACGTGTGTGTGTATATATATATATATATAAATATCACGAGTGGGTACGATATTCGGGTCGTCAATCTCTTATTTACCGTACTCGAAGACGCGTAATGCGCGACAGCCAAAAGTATACGCGTGTATTATCGAGCGAATACGCCGGTCATAGATCCCGGGATCGGTGGCCAGGGTGGAAATCGTACGATCGCCTCCCGATTTCGAAAATAATAATAATTCTCCCCCCCCAGACCGCCAGTTTCGACGATAACTCGTTTAAAAGTTTTCCCTTTCCCACGATTACCGGCTACACACACACACACGCAATCGTATACATTTATTTTCGCTTCGGGTCGGGGAGTTTTGTCGTCGTTATTTTTCCCTCGTACGCTCTAGCCGTTATCTTTCATCACACGTCTCTATACGGCCGGACTCGACGTTTCGCCGTATATTTACACACACGCGCGTATGTATTCACTAGTCCGTGCGTATTATTATTACGCTTATCCTCGTTCACCTATTTCTATTTTCGTCGCCGTTTAATCCTCCGTTTATTTCCCCCGCGATACGGATAAACTTATAAATCGTGTTCGCTTTCCCTTTGCCCGGCGGTGTACACGCCCGGAGTCGATTACTAGCCGGAAACGATTACCGTACGCGATTAATTCCAAAAAAACCGTTTAACTTTTATTCGCCCGGACAAATCCATATACACGCCGGTTGCCGTCGGCCGTAGTAAACGCGTCCGTTGTTGTCGAATTTTCGCGAACGAAACAATTACGTACGTACGCGCCTAACCCTGGCGATTTATAATTAATCGTAACCCACGTCGTATGGGGGGGTGGGGGTCGGTTAATCCGTTACGCGCGTATATTCCGCGTATTGACGTGTTTCGTTTTTCGTATTTACGTTCGGTCGCGGATTTTTAATCTCGTTCGCGGTTTCCGACGAGATATTTTCGTAATTTCCAAACGTTATTCGATTTAAACCTCCCCTCATCCCCGAAAAGGATTATTATTTCGACGACGGAATTATACGGGTTTTTTCGTTTTTTTTTTGACGCCCCTCTATATATATATATATGTATATACGAATCGGAGACGGCGCACGAAGCTCGCGGCTTTTTTCGTTCCTCGTGTCGATTAAACGGCGGCTTTTCGGTAATTCATTACCGTCGTCGGTTCCGAATCGGCAACGCGAAAAACGTGTTTAATCAATACCCGAATTAGGACGCGACTGTCACTCACACGTCCGCGCGCGTTTTACGTAAATATTTCGCGGCGCGCGTAACCGCGTCGGCCGCCCGTAGTTTAGCCTCGTCATTTACGCCGGTCGTTTACGAAAATTTACGATTATCACGCGCCGTTTTACTAGCGCAGCGCCGTTCGTTCGATCGTGTCGCGCGTAATTTTTATATTCTTCGAAGTTCGTTTTCTACCGAGTTTCGGGCGCGAGAGAGAGAGACAAACTATACGTATACTAATAAAATAACGTTTAACGGCGCTGTTGTAAGACCTCGGTACCTAATAAAAAACAAAACGAACAAAATAAATACGATATTATTTGTTTTTCACCGCTCTAGCCGTAACAGGTGCGGACGTTTTATATACGTTTAAAAAAAAAAACCCGTACGAAAATTACGCTTTATTACCGTTACGTACGCTGTATTCCAATTACACAATCGTTTCGCGCGCCCGGTATATTCGGTGGCTACTTGTTTATCATAATTATTTTTTTACGACGAATTCGTACTGCCGATGTTTGCGTATATTTTATATACGCGTAATATAGCTGGGCGTTAATATGCACGTACGGGTAAACTCGGGCCCGTTTTAGTTGCCGAAATCGAAACGTCATATACGCCGTTTTTAAATAACCACGATTGTACGTACGCGCCACATTAGTGGTTACATCTCTTCGGGAAAGCTCGATTATAAAAATGGCCTTTAACCTAAAGTGACGTTTTTTTCGGCACAACCCTCATTGGCCCGGCGGAATGCCTGAAGGTACATAGGATCAGTGAGCCGCCGTCGTTTATTGAAAAACGATATATACAAAAAAAAATGGTTTCACAAAAACGATCATACTCGATGAGAAGGCCGAGCAACGTCGTGAGCTGTTACGTTGTGTTACTTCGCCATCGAACATCGAATCTAATTTACAATAATTTTTAAAAACCGACACTTCTCACGAACTATCATATGAACGGTGCGCGGTGACAACATAACCTTTTTCCTTTTTTTTTTAATAAATCGGCCACACATCCGCCGTATTTTATATATAACCTAACCAGGTATCGCGGTTGAGACCGAGTGTGTTCGAACTCATATTCACACGACCGTCAAGTGTAAACGGTTTTCGTCAACGAGCGTTCAGCGTTCGGGACGGACACGCCGACTAGATTGAGCGGTAGACGGTTATTTTTTTCGGGGTAAAGTCGTCACGAAGTAATAACGACGACTGTGAAATTTTTTAAAAAAAAAAAATGAACGAACTACGTATTTCGTATAATTACAGTAATCGTTACGCGGAATATCACCGAACGTACAAATACACGCGGATATGTGTGAAAGAGAACGTATAATGTAAGGGGAATGTAACTTACTGTCCGATGTAAGTGGAAACAAAGTACGAAACGACATTCCGTTAAAATCTCTCGTCGCGATACGGTGGGCCGATTTTTTCGTCGTCGTATTTTTCCCGTTTTCTTTTTGTTTGAATTGGAAAATAAACGCGAGCACGTGCTCGACGCGAAGAAAGAAAGAAAAAACCGAACGAACGGTTTCGTTAAGCTCGGTATTGACCTCGTCGTATACGTGTAATAATAATAATAATAATTTCTTACTATTATACACGCACGCCGTCGGAATATATCGAGCCATAACTACTCGCGCGTTGCGGATAGACGCTGATGATGTTCGTCGACTTTAAGAGGGCGTAGTCGAAACGGAAAAAAAAACTCGTATCCGTCTAAATAAATACGTACACGGACGTACATATACGCGCGCGCGCGCGCACGATTTGTAATTCCAGAAGCCGTTCATTTTTCTCCGTCGTACTTTTTCTTCCGAACTTCTTATTACTTTTATTATTATTATCGGAATTTTTTTTTTTTTTAATTACCGCCGCGTACTCGTGAGCGCGCACGCGCACCGAGGTGTGGGCGGTTGTGTAGCATTATTATTGGATTTTCCCGGCTACCGGATTGGAGGCGGTGACGACGACGACGAAAACGATTTGGAACGTATAAAAATTACCGGACTCGTTTATATAAACGTACGTGCGTGTGTGTGTATATATATATATATATCGGTGACCGCGGTTTAAATCGTGGTCGTGGTAACTTCGTTTAGACTGTCGGTGCGTCAGTAGCTGCGGTGTACGAGATGAAAATATTAAATACGTTCGGCGTGTACGCCGCGGAGTGTATGTGTGTATTCGATTTGCATAAACGACCGGCAATTGTCGGGGTCCAAGATTAATTCCGGTGGCAGTTGTCCGCTCGATAAATTACAACCGACCGGGGCAAAAGTGGTTTTTTAGGTATACCGTATAACGCGAACAAATGGTTCACATACGTAGGTACCCATTATATATAAACATACGGGAACGACGACGACGATTATTCGCCTTATTATTATTTACCTTATTTACTGTTTTTTTTTTTCACTTCCAATCTTCTTTCGTTCTCATGAATATGCAACGACCGATAATACGTTTTTTTCTTTAAACAATGTACACACACACACACACATATACGTCGGTATATTTTACGAAAAAAAAAGAAACGCTCGCGCACATGTGTTCCGCGTATACCGCGAACGAGCCCCGACACTCGTTATATATGTATATATATATAATGTTAGTTGTCCGATCCGGCTTCGTCCGGAGTGATTATCAGTCCACGTGTCATCTCGTTCGATCGTTTAAATCGTTCCGGTAAAATCCCGAGCGTTATACGTTAGAGACGGCGCACTTGATTCCGACACTTTCGTGTATATACACCTTATCCGACTATAATAGACGTACGTTAATCTTAATTAGAAACCGACTACCCGCGGCGACTATGGCCGTCGTTCGTAACGTAAAACGTCCAAACGGGCCGACGAAAATTCAAAAATATATGCCGAAACGGCCAAAGCGCTTGGGCTCGGCCGACGCGTAAACCGTTAATTAATTCGAATCCGAAACGCGTCTGTAGGTCGGCCGGCCGCTATTTTCCTCGGCGTCACGTCCGTCCAGCCGCGGTGATCAGACGGCCGTGACGAGAACTACGCCCGTAAACAACGCACGCGGGACACCGTCGTCGAAACATCCGCGAAAAAGCGTCTCCCGAACGCCGCCGTTGCCAACACCGAGTTGAACGATACGCGCGTACAACAAAACGTTCGCCGGACGAAATATCGCGTACGAATAAATATCGGCGGTCGTTCCGAGCGCGCTCCCGCAACCGCGGTGTATACACTAACGTACGCGACTTCGATCGTTTCCGAACGTTCGTCATTCGGTGTCCGTCCGCGCCCGTTGCCCGGGGGTACACGCGTTTCCGCCCGACGGCGGCGTGCGCCCGAGCGGACGGTCGGAGACGACGAACTTGGCGCACCATCGAGGATATACACCGAAAACCTAGACGACCGAGCGAATTTTCCGGATTACGCGCGTCGGCCGCTTTTCGTTCGTTTTCGGTCGTATCGATTTTCGAACGTGCAGCGGCAGTTCGGCGTTTTTTCGGACTTACGTGTTGCGTATATGACAGTCGCGTCGATAGCGGCCGACGGAAATTGTTTGTCCGATGAACGTTTCGTGAAAAACTCGTCACCCGAACTCGGCCGCGAACCGTAGGCCCGAATCGTTTTTTATGTTCGAAAATCGTTTCGCATTTCGGGTCGCCCGGAGCTCGGCGCATATGCTCGGCGGCCGTACGTAACGTAACCGACCCAAGTCGGCTATAACGCGATGGAAACTTTATCTCCGAAATCGCCACTAGTCGTCTACGAACGATTTTATTTATAGCCCGGGTAGATGGTCGACCAGGCACATTATTCCGTCTATATTTGTGTTCGGTGTCGCGCATTTGTAGAAAACGTATTCTTCGCGTTTGTTGTGTACGGCACAGTCGACGCTCTCGTATCATCGAAATGACCACACATTTAGAAACGTTACAATATTCGGGTTACGGTCGTTGAAAAGTGTTTTAAACGGTCCGCGCGTAACGGCTAAAAGTTATATTACAACGTAACGGGAAACGACGGCGAGTCTTTTTTAAACATTTTTTAGACGCGACGTGTAAAATAAACTTCTCTCTCTCTCTCTCTCTCTCTAAATGACGACAGTGGGCGCGCGTACTTTTTCGAAAAAATTTAAATAAAAATTAAACACTCGTTGAACGAAACGAAATTCGTTGAACGTTTAAAAGTTGATATTTCAAAGCGCGTTTTTCCGAATTTTAAATACATTTTTTAAAGTTTTTCTAAGCGCGTTCAATTCGCGGTTTTAATCGCGCGCGTATGTATTCGTGTCTAATGGGCTTTCGCGCGATATTAAATACTAGCGAAACAAAGTGCGCGCGTAATTTTTGTTTTTTGAAAACCACCGCGTTCGTATAATAACGCGAACACCGTCGTAATCGTTACGCGCGTAATTGCGATAAGAGATCGAAATATTATTAGGACGAAAAATATCTTTATAACGTTGCAATATTAAACGCGAACGAGCGCGATCTCGCGTGCCGTAATTTCACCGTTAACGAAACGGTGCGCTCGCCTACGCGATAATAATAACTATTATCGTAATACGGGCGATTGGATCGTGCGTCCGTATGACGGGAAAAGGTTCGTGAAAACTTTTGTAGCGACTGTGACGTTTGCAGTACGCCGTCGAACGTTAAAATCGTAGTTGCCTAGTAAAGAAATATCGACAAAAAGCGATAAAACTTTTTTTCCGATTTTCGAGTGTTTCCGGGGTAGCGACCGGTTCCGAAGTACAATTTCGAACGGCGTGATTCGCTTATACCAACACGTATGGAAAACATACCGGTAACCGTTCGATAATCGAATGTCGACTCAAGTACTTCGGCTTGATCGACGCGTTTTTGAGATGTTTACAGGTCTTGTAGAGTTCGATTATTTGGACGGTCGGTTTTTCTTTCGTCGTCATATACCTACACGTAAATAAATATTTCGACCAAAGTCGGAATTTTCAGAGAGAAAGAGTCAACGATCGAATTATGTTCTATCGAGGTCACGTGTGTGTTAGCCGCGTTCGATTTGAAATCCGGCGCCGCGTCGCGTAAATAGACAAAGTCGTCTAATTTAGGCGCTCTCCATTCGCGCCGGCGACGTGACGGCCGGTCGACATATTCACGCGTATTCCAATCGAAGCGACCCGGGGACGCTGTTTTTGGCCGATTACCCGGCGGACGGTTCTCCCGTCGTATTTTCGGGTCGTCGGTATATTCCCATTAGCCGGTGCGACGATTCCCGGCCGTGCGTCGCGGCGTTTTAACCGTAAGCTGCCACACAAAACCCGTCGGTTTTAAACGACAAATCGGCCGGAAATAAAAAAAACCGGCGGCGTCCATTCGCCGTCCCGGATACGAACCACGGCGGCAGAGTACCACGGCCGGGTTTCTAACGAACGCTATTGTCGACGGACATACGCGTGCGTCGTACGGTCGATGGAAGCGCGGGCGTGTAGCGAATATATATATTCGTGGGCCCGTTCGGCGGCATTATCGGGGCGCGAAGACTAAAAGCCGGGCGAACATCTGCCGCCGGTTTCGCGTCGTTTCTGTTCGTGTTACCGTCGCGGTCGGTCGCGCGTATATTTCGAGCCCGCGATATCCTTTGCGGGCCCGTACTCGTATTGCGTACCGTCTCTCTCGCCGCGACGAACACATTTCGGGCGGAAAAACAAAACAAAAACAACAACAAAAAACACACACACACACACGAAAACCGTACGTCGGCGTTTCGCGGTTCAGCACGCGTACGTACGTAACGTACGCCGGATAATAGTCCCCTCGTTAAAGTTTTATTATTACCGTCGTACGTACAGGTACGTTGTGGCCGCCGCCGCCGCCGCCGCCGCCTCGGTAACGCACCGGCAAGCGAACGTTGAACCGACGAACAACAATCGCGACCGGCGCCGGCGCGGAACTATCTCCGCGCGCACGAATACGCGCGCACGATGTTATACGTACGTACGCGATGGGAACGTCGCCCGTAAGGGGAGCTCTTTCGGGGGGGGGGAGGGACGAAAAAATATATATAAAGGACTCGAGGATTACTCGGCCCCCGTAGTCACCGTCCGTGTAAAATGTATATAGGAGATATACGTGCCGTGTCGCCGAGTTAATGCGCGACCGGGCGGTATAAGGACAAGGACGCGCGTGGGGCTCCGTGAGGAAAATATCGTAGGTGTACGACGCGGCGACAAATCCTTTCGTCCCGGCGCGAAGTCAAGGTTGGACCATTACCGCGGTTGACGTGCCCCGACTACAGTCCGGAGAAGCGATTGGTGGTATGGGACGGGTACAGGGGTGGCGGGGGACAGGATTTTTCTCCTGCAAGTCACGTGCGTCGCGCGTACCACGACGGCGAGGACCCGATGTCCTTCTTTTCGGTTTTACGCACACGCGCGCATCCCCGTCACGTATTTTTACCCGATCCGTATACGTACACACACACACACACACACACACACACATATACACGGTGCAAACGATCACGTGCTACGTAATGACATCGTTACACGAACGTCGGATGTACGTGTGTATGTGCGCGCGTGTGTTCGTCGTACGTCGATAAGGCCTGTCCGGTGATTAAGGCGGATCAAAATCGTACTCGCGCGTATATCCTTCGATCGGCGGCGGGACGTTGACGGCGCAAGTCTGAGTCGTCCGTGTCCAGTCGCGCCAGATACGCGTTTACAATGGAGTAGTTTTTTGTCGTACGTCAATATATATATATATATAGCGAAGGACAAGAATAAACGCTTTTTTTTTTTTAGAAATACCCTCGTCGAAAAATAAGAAAAAATACGCGAAACGAACGACCGTACCTACGATCGATTTCGTGGATATCCGGACGGATTTTCGTACGAATACCGAATTATAGCGTGATCGTCGTTACACGGCCACGGAACGGTTTTGTATTTTCGTCCGGCAAATTTCGCGCCTCCTTCGTACAACAATAGCCCGCCGCCGACGGACGGGACGGTTTTTTTTTTTTTCGTTCGTATTTAGCACCTCTCCGGCAGCCGACGTAATTATTGACTTTTGAGCTTCGTTTAGAGACGACTGAAAAAACCCGACCGTTTTCTTTACACACGCGGCGCACAAACACGCGCTCACCGACACGGTCGCAGAAAAACAAGACGTGTTGCCGCGGCGGCGATTGTGTCGGTAGGGCATTGTTAATAAACGCCGCATTGTCTTCCATAATATACACACGCACGCACGTAGTCGTAATATGCGTACGGACAATGGGCGGGTAAATATGAGCTCATTGTGTTTGCACGGAGACGAAAACTAGTATATTTTGTAAACATATCGGATGATGTCGAGGATTGTGACTGGAATTCCACCGGCGTCGTCGTAACGTTACCCGAGCGACTTGGCGCGTTCCCCTCCACTCCTCGTTACCGGACCCGTGGAGACGATTTTTTTTTTCCCCATTATCGTCCTCGTCGCTTACTATCGGACGTCCCACGACGCGCGCAAATACGCGTACCTATAACAACGACCCTCCACACACGCACACACACCGTATCGTGTGCAAAAAAAGAGTTCGTAAACGGGCGAAACGTAAGTCGGCGAACATTTGCGGCCGAATAACGTCGATGGACCGATCGGAGGCTCTGGGGGAACATCCTACGGGCGTATCGGTCGTCCCGTTATCGTCGGTAATGCTAACGTGAAACATTCGCCGTCGGATCGTAACCGCCATTTCGTTTCGGGACTCGGTTACGTATTTGTCGAACGAAATATCGCGGGGACCAATTAGTGAGCACCGACTTCAGGCGCCGTCGTCGGAGCAACAAATCCATCTCGTAAATTCGCCGTCGGCCAAGCTTAGGCCGGCGAACGTGTCGTCCCGGAAGGACAGCCCCGTTCGACGATTGTTCGTTCGGTTTGTCAACGTACACTCTACCGGGCTTTTGCACCGGAACCCGATAACGCGTCTCCGAGGCCCGAGACAATACGTGTGTCGTACACGGCCGTTTCGGAATCGCGGAAACCGACACGCGGGGCGCTACACGGCGATGTGATATTGCATACCGTCGTTTATCGTTTTCGTTCATTCGACCGGCGCAAGACCACCCGAGAACGTCCCGAAGTTCGGGACGGAAACACGCGTTTCCGAAACCGTGCGCGCACCATCGGCTCGACCGTCGACTATTACGACGTGTCGGAACATAACGCGAACCCTAGCCCTGGCTACATCGTTAACAACACACCGGTCCGCCCTCCCCCGCGACGATTAGCTAATTTCGTTTATTTATCGCGCGTCTTCTTACCCGGACAATCGCGCGCGCGCGCGCACACACACACAAAACGTATTTTATTCCTACATAAATTATAACTACGTAGAGAGATAACCGTTTTCCTCGATGGAAAACGAATCGTATTCGACGGTTTTTTTTTCTTTTTACGAAATCGACTTCTTTATCGCGCCACTATAAGCGTCGCGTTACATTTCGTCGCGATTATCTCGGAATAATTATCGGAGAGTAAATTAATTAAGCCGTCGTACGTCCGTCGCGCCCACGTACCGCCGTATATTATGTACTCGAAGCGGACGGCTACACACACACACGCCTATATATTAAACGCGCGTACGTGTGCGTCGCCGTGTAAACGAGAACGTATTCGCGATATTAGCATAAGCTTACGCCGGTCGAGACGCCCGCGGCCGCGTTTCGTTATTAGCGGCGTCTCCGCCAACGGGTCGTTGTCGCACGATCCGATTTCAGTTACGAGCGCGGCGTACCGTCGGTTACCAAACGTCCACGATCAGCCGCCACGCGGAACGAAACGACCGGGCCCGCGATGTTACCGACGACCATTTCCTCCGCCGAAACTAACGGCGTCGTGCCGAATTTCCGTCCGCGCGTACGGTCGTCGCCCGAACCACGGACGTTGGCCATTGTATCGTTTGTGAGCGCGGCTACGGAGCCGCACGCGTCGTAAACTCGACACTTGTTACACGCCTTATTCGATGTCAGTCGCGACCGCTTTTGCGTAATCGCGCGATTATTTCGTATCGTGTAGTTCTTCTTTTACTATCGGAACTATTGTTTTTTCTCGTACAGACGTGTGTGTGTGTGTCCGCGTTGCGCGCGCGCGTACGTCCGACGAAATACAAATTGTATTATTACGTCGAAGCGAGCGTGTTGGGCCGGACGATGATCGGCGCCGCGATCGAAGAGCCACGAGGTCCGGGTACCTATATACGGTTGACCAACCTACGCTTTAGGCGCCGGATAAGGTTACCACCGCCGCGGCGATCCGCGCTGCGGGGGGGGGGAGTACGATAGGCGGCCGTGCGACGGGACGAATTGAGTACGAGCGGTGTTCCGTTTTTGGATTTTCGACTAGGGCACGGCCGATTAGAACGACGCGTTGGGAATCGTTTACACGGCTACGGTAGCGAATTTACTACCGAAAAACGTTCGGACGTTTTCCGGACGCGCGGCAACTCGCGAATCGCCAAGTCCCGCGCCGGCGGTTGACCGCATTTGGTCGGTTCACCGTAAAACTCGTCGCAACTCCTCCTCCCCACCACGAGGTCTTGTCGTTTATCTCGGAACGTTTGGACGGCGGGATGCCCAATAACGTACACGGCGCGCGATCAACGGGACGAAATTAATTAGCGCGCGTGGGCGTTCGCGCGATATTTACCGAACGCTCACGTTCGGCCAAGGCGATATCGAAGTGAAAATATTTCCGTACAACGTGCGCCCGTTATAACATACGGCACGTATATAATACGCGCGTGCGTATACGGAGTGATAGTCTAATCAACCCGAAGTCGCTATAAATATATAATATAATAATAATATATGATATAGAAGTTAACTACATATATATATATTTATGCGCACATAACCTGTTGCTGGGCTGGGTGTACCGGCGTATACCTGTATATACCAAGTTGTTCGGCGCGGTAATAGCGCACCCAGCGCGCAGAGGACACTTCTTTAAAAAGGGCGCGCCTATTTTTTTTTTTTTTTCGAACCACGACAAATCTCGTGTCTGCATTTTTTCTTAATACATATACGTACATACTTATGTGTGTGTGTGTGTGTGTTATAAGGACAATAAAATACGATTCTGGCAGACCCACATGACTACAAAACGATCGGATGTACACACACACACATATATATACACGAGTGTGCGTACGTTTATAATGGTTTATGTGTGTGTGTGTGTGTGATCGTTCTCTCTTTCTCTCTCTGTCTCTCGTTCGTTCGTTGAAAAAATAAAATAATATACGGACGTACGTGGGCGAAGTTTTGAACTGGTCGTGATGAGGCGCGCGCAGGCCACATGAATGAAACGCGCCTGCGGGGCCACGGTACGCCGTCGAATGCGGGTGATTTAAAAATAATAATAATAATAATAAAAAATTATAAAATAAAGACCCATTATTCAAGGTCCGCGCGTTGTTGTCGTCGCTTTTCGTATTATTTATTATTATTATTATTATTAGTAGTGGTAATAGTATTATTTTTTTTTTTTTAAAAATAAACTCGATAACGAAATTCGCCATCGGTCGCGAGCGCGTATCGCCGGACGGGACGCGTAATAAATCATAAAGTAACGCGTAGTCGAATACGGTTTCGTTATTTTTTTCCTCTATTATTGTTCGGAAATAACGTTCTCGCGTGTGTAACGTCGCACGTATATAAATAGGTACACGACGGCGGCCGTGTGTACGATACTATTACGGCAAATCGCGTCGCTCGATCGACGCGTATTAAAAACCGCCCACAACGAACCGCTTATTATTACCGTCGTCGTCGGTTTTCGTGTTTTATGTTTTTCGTCGGTATATCCGTATACGCGTGTCCTATATATATACATTTCGTCGCACAACGACGCGTGAACGCGCGTTTCTCGTCGTTCCGCCGAAAAATGTAGACGGTCGGCGCGCGCGCGCGTAATTGAAAACGTTTTCGGATACCGCGGTAACGTTACACGGTTATATTTACCGAACGGCGATTTCGATTAAACGACGCGCGCTTACGGTACGAAACGTGCGAATACCGTAACGACGAACAAGTCGACGTAACAATCGGCGTTTGTTTCTATAGTAATTGACCCGACCGGCTAAGCATATACGCGCTTACGGTAACGGACGCGTTTATTTCGTCGATCCGAGCGAACAAACACGTCGAGCGCGACGGTTTAAAAAAGCCGAAACGTGTAAAAACGTCGAATAAATAAACCGTAAAGAATGTCGGAACGCGAACGCCATATCGTAGTCGACGGAATCTCGCGCGGTTATATTTTCGGACGTCGCGTTCCGTCCGTGTATAGTCGCACGTATATATAAGCGGCGCTTTCGTCCGAAATTATATTAATGTGTATCGTGAAAAAGTGCTCGGGCGATATAGACATTTCCGACGCCCTCCGGGAAACGCGAATCGAATTATTAAAAAATATATAGCGTCGCGTTCGTATCGGTCACGAACGCGTTTTTCGGGCGTTTCGATATTTATTATCGCCTTCGTATTTGTTTCGTTCGCGTCCGTCGTTGTCGTTTTTTATTCCGACGACGAAATGTTTTCGATTTTGATACACACACACACACATATACATATACGTTTTAAAAATCCCACGCCCGACGTCGAATCGTATTTGTCTATAAATAAATACGAACGGATATTCGTAAAACGATATTTACAACCCAAACAGTGTCGCAATAGTACGGAGAACGAATAAAACAATATACGTATAACGAAAACGCGCATGTTGTACGTTGTGTTTCGTTATTGACACGTTTTGCTTTTAATTTCGTTCGCTTGAATAGTAACGCGATCGCGTAAACAACCGTAACCGAGCGATTTAAACGAAATACGACGTATTATATTTTTATTTAAACGTAGAAAATAATACGATAATTCGCCTACTTCGATCGTTGGAATTTGTTCGTTAGGCGAACTATTTTCCATATCGTTCGCAACCTACGCTTATGATAGATATACATGTACGTATTTACAACGTCGGGCGGGCAGATTTTGGTGTTAAATTGTCCTACGGCCGCGGAACAATATCGTTTCGATTTCCTATCCGTACGACGAATTAAACGCGATTTTCCGCGTTCCGATTGTTCCACTACCATCAGTACACGGCTGGTTAAAAATTATGTTATACGTCGTATAGAGCGCTACGTGGATACAGCCTAAACAGAGTGTCCACGGTTCGTTTGAGCGTAGAAAAAAATCTTTGGGAATAATCCAAAAATCTAACGAATTTTCGATTTTTACAATAACGCTACACCGACGTAACGTTAATATTCTTTTGAAGTGCTCGATATAAATAGGACGCGGACGTGTTTGCACGCCGCAGTAGTTATATTGCGATAAGTGGGATATTCAAAATGCGACGATTATTGTAAAAACGTACGGCGGCGGAGATGTAAAGACGGCGCGGGAGACGACCTTAGCCGTCGCGGGTTTATCCGCAATTCGAGTACCCTCGAACGTTCACGGACAACAGGCACGCGCAACGCGTCTCGTCGGGAGTAAAACAGTTATCGGACGTGTGTGGTCGCGCTCGGAGGTTAGGTTAGGTTCGCCGGCGTAGTTTTCGATTTAAGCGTGTCGTACCGTCGCGGTAACAGTAGTGGTTACCGGTAACGCGACGGAAACACCAGTGCGCCTTGTCATTGCGCCAGTGTACGCGTGTTCGCCATGTACGCTTATATTACTAAAGTTTACGATACGTAAACTCGCCCGACCCGCCGCGTCCGGTCGAGTAAAACGAACGGGACACACCGCCCGTATTTATTTTAGTCGCCGACGACGAACCGGTAACGACGAGCAACAACCAAGTACGGTTCCGCCCAGTGGCGTACTAACAGGAGAAAGAACCCCCTCTCCCCCCCGAAAACTTGGGAAAAATTAATTTTTTCAACGAGACGTATATTTTTAAACGTCAACAATAACGAAAAACTAAAATATTTTTAATATTTAATATATTACAACGCGTTTGTTAATAACGAATAGTTTATAACGTGTCTTGTTTCGAGGGGATCGTCCGATTTATTTATTTCAAAATTAACCCCCAGCTTCCCGAAATTCGGGTCTAAGTACGCCATTGGTTCCGCCCGAATAATTATTAAATTTTTACGTCGTTTTGACCGTCGGCGGCCGTACTTACCCGACGGTCGGCCGTATAATATTCGCGGACATCGACGACGTCCGTTTTCGTGTTACGCGCAACGGTGCCCGGGGTAGTATCATTACGGTCGGCGTTTACGATACCGGCGCGAATCGCTTTTCGGCCGGTGAAACCGATTTTTTCGCTCGACGAACACGCCTGTAAAGAGCCGTCGGAAAACGAGGAACGTTTTGGACCGTGGAAACTTGTTAGCGGCTCCGGACCAGTTTCGTTTAGGTACGGGCACGACGAATTCGACGCCCTCGCGAAACGGCGTTTGGTAATGGGAGGGAGGGGGGGGGGGGGGGGAGGGGTGGGATTCGGTCGTCGTACACTACGCGCGTGCGTATACGGGCGCGCGTTTTTCGTTCGCCGCGCAAAAGTTTATAGGCCGGACCCCGGCAATTACGGGCCGCGCGACAGGCGGTCGTAAACGTTTCCGTCCGATCGGCCCGGCGCGTTAATTAATTATTATCCGCGAGCGCCAAAACCGGCGGGCGCGCGTCGATCGTTATCCGCGGCGTTTCGTGCGTGCCGCGTCCCGGTAAAACGCGACGTACGCGCGCGCGCGCGAGACGCTATTACGATGATTTGTCGTCGGTGGCGGGGGCCGATAGCCATTCTTATCTGCCGCCGGCGCGTGACAAATCGCGCGGGACCGATTGTTATTATAAATAATTAATACGCGGGCGTCCACGTACGTTTTTCGTGGGTCGTCGCGTACGATCGTCCGCCCGAAAATAATAACGACGCGTTTTATATGTATGTATTGTACCGTAACGAAACGTACGAATTGTAGACGCGACGGGCGTTTTGTCGCCGCCAAATTTCGAAATTCGATAGAAACTTAATCGTAATTGCCGTCTACGGCTCCGGGGATCGATTTTGGAATTCGTTCCGCGGGCACGCGCGCGTGACTCGACGTAGGTACACTTCGCGTGCGCGGGAACGCGACTACGACGTTGTCGGTACGACGGTTTTGTTTTTTTTTCATTTTTTTTTTTTTGGCGAACCTCCGGAAACGCGCGTGCGTCACTCTACGCGATGTAGACGTGTACTACCCGCGCCGGACGACGGACACGTTTACCGAACGGACGAGTTGGCAATTTCGAAGTCGCGGGAACCGACTAATAGTATTTATCGAGGTTGGGTTAGGTTAGGTACGGCAATATTAGGAGGCATATATTCGTTAATACGTATTCTTGGTCTTGGACCGCGCCGTTAAAACGGAAGAACACAATACGCGACGAGAGTTCGGAACGCGTCGGCGCGATAATTAACGGCGATTGTCTATTAATAATAACCGCGACACACTTCGGGGAACCGTCTACGTCTCTCTCACTCTCTCTCTCTCTGTTCGAAAAGACAGCGATCTCGAAAAAGCGCGAACTCGTTCGTTACCTTCGAATAAAACCGACTTAACGGGGAGCGAGGACGGTGACGAGAGGTTACGTTACAATCGTCGATTCGTCCCGAACGTATCACACAATCCAAAATGGAATCTAAAAACCGCCCCTTATTAAACGCAATTTTCGTTAATTCGGTCTAGTTTTTAGTTTCGACCGACGTGTATTGCTGTTTTTGGTGCATCGACGTAATAGGTTTTCGTAAAGGTCTTAAACGGTTTTTTCTATCGTCGTAAGCGAACGCGTACGTCTTATATTATCGAATATTTAAAAAAAAGTTTTTGTACATAATCGAAATTTCGCGAAAAAAAAAGAACGTTATTAATAGCCGTGTAGCTACACTGTCGTTGCACGCGAAACGTCCGTTAGAATGTCGACGTATTTCGATATCGGGCGGTCCGACGATCGCCCGAAATGTGTTTGTTTACCGAAACGCGTACCGAAGGCGGTTTCCGAGTCGCCATTATTATTGTACACGGTTTCTATTTATCGAACGTTCGCCTCGCCCGTCGTCCGGCCGTACGTATATATATATATCAAACCGGTACGATGTGTACGTGTCGAAACGACGCGCGAGAACGCGAATGCAAATCGGCGAAACACTGTGCACGTGAATACGTCGTAGAAGCGTAATTAACCCGAAACCGACTGGTAACATTGTAGTAGAGATTTTCGTACGGCGCGTAAAACCGCGGACATTGTTTAGCCGTACGGAATTGCGGGCGCGTTTTCGTCGCCGACAATCGTTATTCGCGTTGCGAATTGACGGCGCGATTAATCGCCTACGAACGTACGTGTAAATGCCTTCGAACGTGCCTACCTTCGGCACTACGAATCGTAACGCTATGTTACACTTAACGACAGTTTACATTTCCAGTTACGTGTATATATATATATATAGTCAGTGGCGTACTCAGACTTGAGGTACACTTGTCGGTTCACTAATCGCGTACGAATCGATTTCAATTTCACGAAAACGCTTTCACCGAGCGGCTGTGTTTAATAGGTATGTAATCGCGGTTCGTCTTTTTTACCTTTGCCATACGTTCGTGATACGTTATTTTATAGTTAACTCGCTCGATCGGACTTTTGTCCCCTACGAAAATCGCTTTCGTAATCGTCACGTCATTGTTGCCCCGGTATCGATAAATAATATCGACAATACGCGTTGGAAATTGGAGTCTTACGACGCCCACTGATATATCGTATGCGTCGTGTCTGTCCGAAATGGCTGATGGAGACTCGAGTTTCGTAGAACGTTTTTAATAACCCGCGAATATATGTTCGAATATTCCGAAAATGTTACGTTCGATCACTCGTTAGCGTAGCCCGTCGACCATAAAGGTGTTTTACGTTTCGCGAATAACGAAAAAACGTTACGTGGGAATTTGCAAGTCTCTCGTTTTTACACTCGTGTAGGTGGAACTAACGCGACGTATCTATTTTACTTTTCAACGCGCTAGACGCGTCCTGGCGCGTAGCGATTTACGGTCGGACGTCGAAAAATTCGTAGGAATTCGCGTTTTTCGCACGTTCGTCAAATTCGGAAGTATAACGAAGCGTTCCGCGTGTCGGGCGTTGTTTACGGATGAGGACTGACCGACGCCGAAACTCCGGTTAGCTGCAGCGTATACGCGCGTGTTCCCATTGTATAAACAGACCCGTCGCGCTCTCAATCTGTTGCGGGCCATCCAGCCAAACGTTGTCCGGTCGGTCGCGCGCGCGCCGTATATCGTTCGCGCGTACAGAATACAGTGGAAACACGTACTACGACGCTTCCCGTCAAGCCCTGGGCCCGTACTTGACCTTCACCGGCACGTAATGTCTTCTGGCCATCGACTCAACGTTCTCGTCCCGTCCGTGGCGGCACCGCCGTCGGCCCGGCCGGACGCGTTCGCCAAACGCGCGTAACTGCGGCGCAATCCCGCGATATATAATACGAGGATTCGATTGCACGTACGGCGCGAGAGCGTGACGACGAAATAGAAAACCGGACGGAACTTACGACGGCCACGCTGACGCCGGCGGTCAGTGTGCTCAAGTCGAAGTCCGAATGCACGAGGCTGACGTTCGTGCACTATTTACGTTCCGTTAGCAAAAGACATCGGCGGCGGAATCGAAACAATTTACGCGGACGAGAATCGTTCGGAAAAACGGTTCCTTAAAGGCGTCGTTCGTTTTTTCGGTCCGTTTCGTATTTATATTCGCGTGTGTATATATAAAGCGACGTTAGGCGGAGTGAGTTTTTTTTTTTACCATCGATACCCGACGATTATCCCGCGGAAATTGCGAAATACGCCGGCGTTTTTATCTTTTGTTTCGTGGCTGAACGCTGGCAATTTTTTTTGTCGACCTATTGTCTGACGACAATCCGGGCACTTTCAAAGCTCCGATTTTAATTTAGCCCGTCCGTTTAATTATACAATTATTTTCGGTTTAGCGGCGATTTAACGAGAATAGCTAACTAAACGTCTTTTTGGCGAATAAACGAACTATCCTACGCGTTTCGATTTGTGTACGATATACTGTATTTGAAAGCTTGCGCCAGTGGCCATTTCGACTTATCGATAAAACGGATAAGAAACGTACAATGGACGCGTGTAACCATTTCGAAACGACGTATTCGCGAAGGACTTACGGACACCTGGCCGTTTGAGAAACGCGAAACATTCGTAAACCGAGACGGCGGCAGCGCTCCTTTACGCGTACCTCGATTTTGGACATTCTGATCGCGCAATAGGCCGTTGTCAGCTCGTGCAGCGGCGACATCAGGGTGCCGCCGCACGCTGGCTCGCCCGGGCCGCCTTCCAAGTACGCCAGGTAAGGGCGGTCGTCCGGGTCGAACTCCAAGTGGCTATACGTTGACGACGACGAGCTTGATGACCTCCTCTACTCGGTAGTCGTCGCCATGACGGTGACCGCGGTCGAATTCCGCGACGGCAGACTGCCGGCCTCGTCCGTCGAGTGTTTGGACGTCGTATTTGTAATCCACTGGTTGTGCCTGTTGACGAACAGGTATCTGCTTCGCACGGTCGAGTCGCCGCGCTCGGCCACATCGATCGTTCTCGTCCCGTAGCTGAACACACCGTATTGCCTGTTGCCGTTGCACACCAGCGGGTCGTCTCGGTCGCGCGGCAAGTACACACCTGACTACCGTTCTGGCGCAGAGGAATTCGGTACGCGGTTATGTACTTCAGTTCGAGGCTGAAACGGTATCGGTGTTTGTCCCGGTAAATAAAAACAATTGCCGTTTTACACCGGGCGTTTCAAAATTACTCGGCGAGAACGTTAATTTTTCATCGCCCATTTACTAAGTTCGAGTTAAGACGAGATAACGACAGAATTAATAACCGTCCAGACACGGTTGTGTTTAAAAAACTATTAATTTTTATTCGCGTTTGAAAACGTCAAAAACGGTTTTGACGATCTCTCGTAAAGTCGTCGTTGGAACGATGTTTCGGCGGACGCGAAATAGGCTCGTCGAAGAATTCGAAAAACTGTTTTCGACGCGGGGACAAGGGACGCTATAAATAAAAATAGCCGAATCCTCGTCAGGCGGCCGGGTCGTTTTTATGAAAAATTGATCGGGTTTATGCGCCAATACTCCGTTATACGTATATATCTCGCGTTGTCCGGGCGTAGTATACGTATATCTGCCCACACACGCGCGCGCGCGCGGGCAACGTGAATCGTTAAAATGTATATAGACGGCGCGCCGTGTTCGCCTCCGTGACTAACGATTTTTCTCGAAAATTTATTATCGTTCAATCGCGCGATGTTTATCGTCGACTCACCTCCGACGATAGATTAATACGTTTAACGAACTCCGCGGGTCACCGACACCGACTTGGGGGAAAGTTCTGCCCCGTATTAATTCCGGAAATAAAGAAAGATCGAGGCGCGACTTTGCCCGATAAAAAACCGCGCGCCGCGACTTATAACCAGCGCGAAACGATAAACGATTACCGTAAATTCGTGTAAATTCAAATTAATTTTCGCTCGGTTCGACAATATTTCGATCGCGTAAACGTTTTATAATAAATTGGTAATTACGTTTGGTATAGGCGTCTATCGGTCGTAATTATAATAATGCGGTCGTTACGTTTATTTCTGTTTACCGAAATCGAAACCGGTTCGTCTACTTTTGACGGTGTGCGCCCAACGTGCCCGGGACAATATAAAACTTTCGTCCACGTACGTAAACTCGCAGAGTCCCCCGAACCACCCGCTACGCACGAAATATCAATCATCCCCACCACCACCCCGACGTCCAGGGTTCGGGACACCGTTAACAAGTCGCGGATTCGGCGGGACGTTTTTTTTTTTTTGTTGTCGTTCCAGGGGCGCCGACATCCCGCGTCCCTGGGACGATCAAAAATACGCGAAACGTATACCGATGGAATTCGGGAATGGGGCAGGCGTTATGGCCGTACCGAACTCGGACCGGCACCTTGTAGCCGAGGCCGTACGGTATGTCGACTCCAACGACCGCGCAGTCCAGTTCCACGGAACTGTTGGCGATGAAACCGGTTGGCGGCCACGTCCCCGAAAGGGTTCTTCAGCTACACGCGTGTTACGTCATTACGAAACGATTTCCACGCGATTTTCGCGACAACCATCGCGCGTACGTTCCCGTACAGTACCGATCTACGTCGATCGGCCGACGTGATTTAACGCGCGGCGAAGGGTATTTCAATATTTTCGGTTTTTCACGCCGAGTAATTCGGCCCTTAAACGAAGCCGATCGATTACGGAAATTACAAACGAAAAAACGTCGAACCCGTCGATTTTTCTAAAGTAACAAAGTACCTAATAGCGACGTTATTGGATAACTTTTCTAAACGTGCGTCGTTTTAATGTTCCAGACAATTATTACTCGTCAGAAATTCGTCGTTAACGTAGTAATACGAAATTAACGAAAGAAAAATATTTACGCGTCCTAGAAATGTTTTTCGTCGACAGCAAAAAGTAGATACGGTATCGTAGTAAACCACCGTCTGTACAACGTTGTAAACGTACGGTTCGAGAACAATGTCGGGAGAACAACACTCGGAATCTAATGCGCGTGTTCGTTCGTTAGAAAAACGAAAACGATGACGCGCAAAGGTCCGTCCATTATCGGATACCAATCCTACGGGAACGTACGCGGCTATAGAATACGGCGGTTGAATGAGACGGAGGGGGAAACGCGAAGAAGCGTCGCGTTTGCCACTTTTTTTTAACAAAAATAATAATAAATATTTCGTTCGTAATCCGTTTAAACGGCGGCGGTGGTCAGAGACTAATTTTCACGCTTTTACAACGTGATCGGAAGACCGAAACGAAATGAGCGCCGAATCGTTTCGCGCGTCCCCTCGTCAGAACATGAACGATATCGATTTGACGTCGGCCCGCGCAAAACTACGATGGCGTCCTATTACGAAACGCTCCGATTTCCGAGCACGCGCGTTAGTCGCGTCGAATACGATCCGTGCGATTATTGACGCCGAGCCAACGCGTTTCGTCAAAACGTTTACCGGCCGCGCCTCCGCGTCCCTGCCCTCCCGCACCGATTTTCTCACAACTCAAGCGCCGCCGGGCCGGGTACACGGGTACCTTTATCAGACAAATGTCGCCCGTGCGTTTCGCGCTATCGTACAAAGGATGGACGTGAACGTTCACGGTCCGGCGGTACTCGAGCGCGTCCGCGGACACCCTCCGATACGCCCGCGGACAAGGCAAACGAAAACGGCTGGTTATCCGCGCGCCTATTGCCGTCTCCGTCGGGTTCGCGATCGAACCTAACGCTATTACACCGTGGACAACTCATAGCCGGTGGTGAGCTTACCCATCTCCTCCCGTTTACGATTGCTAACCATCCCGTGCGGTATTCGATGAATGACTCCTATACGCGCTGTTATAGTATTATAAAAACTCGAAAATTATTTAACGCGTTATCGTTCGGCGCCGTGTACGCGGAATTTTTTGAAACGTGGCGCTCGACGCAGACACGACGTTAAGGGATTCCGTGAAGGCGTAAACTACTCGGTCCGCCCGAATTTTCAATCCGGCGCGTATTCGGGGACGGACACGATTAGAATTGTAACCGAAACGACCGACTTAAACGTGTTTGAAAATAAAAATGTTCGATCGAAATTCCGCGGGTCGGAATAGATCCAACGAATGGCTAAGGCGTTGCACTTGCGGAGCGTAGGTAGATAGGCGTGTTGTGGAACTCACCACGGTGGGCAGACGCGACGTGCAATACGCCGACGACAAAACGAACACCGAAGTGAGTTCCAGACACGGCGGATTCGTCCGGGGCCGATCAGACCTATCAAATACGGGAATTCGTCGTCGGTCGCGCGGACGTCGTCGTTTTCTTGGGCCGACCCGTCGCGGTTAAAGCGTTTTCCGGGATAAAAAAACAAACAACCACCGCGGCCGCCGAATAATAATTAAAAGCGAACATTTCGCAGTCGTCGACTACCCGCGCCCGTATAGCGAGCATCCCGGTCGGATTTCCGGAAATAACGCGTTTCGTTTTGCGCGCCGGCGACGCGTGTGTACTTTGTAGCCACGCAACTCGTATATGGGCGATATCTGATTACGCACGCCCCGTGTTTATTTATTTATCCACAAACGACCGGCCGTTGTTGATGGCCACCACTCGCGGGTCGAACGTTTTCGTTAATTAGCGCCGTTCGAGACATTTTCGCGCGGGGGGGGTTTCCCTCGATGACCTCGCGTCGGTTCGCGTAAATTAAACCGTTAACGGTCGTTTACGGTTAGCCGCGCCGACGTATAACGCACCGGACGCGATATTCCGCCGTACATTATTCGCTTCCCCGAAATAATACGAATTTAGAAAAAAAGTTTTCGTTCGCTATCTTTAGAATCGTACGTTCGGAATTTCGTAAGCGAAACAATTACCGACGACGACGACAGCAACGAAACCGGTGGATGTAAACGTACGTGGTAGTACGGTCGGTGGTAAATAAAATTAGCGAACGTTATTACGAAAGTTTAACGGTTGTTTTTTTCCGACAGCGGCGTTTAGTTAACTCTAATTGTTTACGATTTATTCGACGCGCAATTAACTAGATAACGACCCGTTCGCGGACGTCCCGCAACCGCGTAATTTAACGGTACACGAATTCGGACTACCTAGCTGAGCGGTATTAACTTTATTCGCCCGTGTATTCGCTCCGAGGTGCCCGTAAGCGAAATAAATGACCGTACGCTCTGTGTACGTACTCCGTTGATCCGGCCCGTTTCGAATTTTCGAAAAAGTTCTCGACCAATAATATTCGATCGTAAACGCGTTGGTCGGACGTGTACCGTCGGGCGGGACGGCCGGGAAGGTTTAATTGACGCCATATACGCTACAATCGAAGACCGTTCGGATTTACGAGCCACGCGCGGTCGGTTCTTTTCCGTATTTACCGTGTTCTGTTTATCGTTACTCGGGAACGGCGCCAATTGTTGCCCGAATTGTGCGCGGTTTCGTCAGAAAAGAAATACGTTCGCCGCGATCGACGTTCACCAATATTATAACGCCGTCCGTGCGCGCGCGTTTTAGAATTTCCAACGCCGTCGAGTTAAAATTTAAAAATTTCAGTAACGGCAAGGTCGTTTAAATTTCACGTTATACGCGAGACCGGTTTTTTACGCCACGCACGCGCTCGTTGTTTTTTTCTCTTCTTTTTTATACGATATCTGTAAGGTTTGAAATTTGATTGGCCTTGCCTGCGCCGTGTAACGTACGCGTGGTAATTAATTTCGTGAAATTATAATGTTAGTCGCTCCGAAGAAACAATACACCGCGTGTAGAAAGGGAAAATTCGCCAGTGAGCCTCAAGGTTCCGAAACTAATCGACCGATTCGAACGGATCGTACGGTATCCGGGTAACGAAACCGAAAAAAGAACGACGGTTTCGCGTCGGCGACGACCAATAACCGCCGAATAATAACCGACTAAACTCGGTTTTGACTAGTCGTACGTCGGGAGACCGAAAATATTGGGCGATTCGTCGATGTTTACGGTGTAGACCGAGTACAGCCCCCCTTTACTCTATTATATATATATATAGCTCAGGTATAGGCAGCGGTTCGTCCGGCGGAGAAACGTTCGATTCCGGAACAGCCGTTAAGGGTCTGGTCGGATACAAACAAGCCTGGCGGGACAAAAACTCGCCTCCTACGTCCATTAATCGCGGCCCGTTGTAACGTTCGATACACTTGGCCCGTTCAACACGGGAACGGCGGACTATCTCGACGTACGGCGCGCGTTTGACCGTTCGATTTCGTCGGACGAAATTTAAAACGTAGAAAAACCGCGGAAGTCTCGGAATCCCGTTCGTTTTCGAACCGGCTCGCCCGCGACGTGACCCGTCGACCCGTTATCGTCCCGGGCTCACGTCGACGCGCCGACCGAAATTGTCCGTCCCTTTTTGGACGGGGCGAACGGGTTGGGACGTCGTTCGGAACAATAACGAACAGCGCGACGCGGCCCGATCGTTATTCCGGCGGAGGCGGAGGGGGGGAAGACGTACGCGCGGCGCGCTTTTCGCCACAACGTCTCCCCGGGCGTGCCGGGCCCCGTCGTAATAATATGTCATTTCGTCGGCCCGTATATACTTAACCTTTCGTACACCTACTGATGACGTCGTTAGACAGCGCGTACCGTTCGCCGCGCGGTAATTGTTTAACGTTCGTAGTTTCGGAAGTGACGAAAATGTTCGAGTACTCGGTCGTCCCGTTTTATAATCATATATGCCTCTATACAACGTACACGTATATATATATATATATATATATATATATATATATATATACAAGCACGTACACACACGCGCGCGCAACAATATCAAATAATAATAACGACGGCGGCGGCGGTGGGACGTTCGAGGCGTATAGAAAATGCCCCCCTTATCCCCCCCCCTTCCGGACGAAGGTGGTGGCGGCACGTCGCGACGTCGTCGTTTCGCCTCCATTGTATGCTAATCAGCGACGTGATATCGCATTGTCTTCGACGACGACGGAACGTTCGTCGGCGCAGACTTTTTCGGCGAACAAAAGAGAGAAACCCGTCTGACGACCGCCGGTCGGGGAGGGTATAACGATAAAGGATGTTTTCGAAAAATAATTAAACGGGTCGAAAGTTCCGCACTTCCGTTCGTGTTTCCTGTACCACTGCCGCCGCCGCCGTCGTCGTCGTCGTTGTCGTTGTCGCCGGATCCGAAATATCGATGATTATCAACGAATGTCGGTGTGTGTGTGTGTGGGGGGGGTAGGGTAGCAGCGGAGGGTTTTGCGAAAAAATCTTCGTTGTTTTTTTCGCGCCGATCACGTGTTTGATCGTTTTTAGAATATAAACGAGACGGTACAGGATCGATTTCAATGATACTTCGGCACGCGTATTTTCCTTACGATCGACGTCATTATCGAATAGACAAAACCGAGAAATAAAACGGTTTAGATAGCGTGCGACGATGAAAATTCCTAAAAAATAAACCATAACGCCTTTTTTTCAGATCAACGATTATAATTTACAATCCGTACGTCCGGGCGCGTAGGCTAGCGCGTTTTTCATTTTGAATTTGTCGAACGAACAAACCGCGGTAAAGGCGTTTACAATATTGGAAATTAACGGCGAAAAGGAAACCGAACGTGTGCAGAATCATAGTCGTCTTGGAAACTAAAAACGAACGTAAAATGCCGGTAATTTTTCGATAGGAAGTCGTACGCATCTAGCGCCCGTAACCCGTGCGCGCGTATTCGGTGGTCCGGGATCCAAATTTACGACGTCCTCGTCGGGATTCGGAATAATAATCGGCGGACGATTATTTTCGGACGGTCCGGCCGCGTCGTCCGAAATGCAACCGCCGTCGGCGAATATTAAAACGATCCAAAAAAACGGTAAAAAAGGGGAATCGCTCTATCCGTTGGGAACCTAACGCGTGCTTACACGTACGCGTGCCACGCAATTTCTACGTACGGCGTAATATGTATAAAATACGGCCGATCGGTTTGAAACGTTCGTTAAATTACGCAACGGCGTCGGTGTCGTCCTCCTGGTGTCCGCGCACTCGGTACGGCGTGTTTTCAATAATCGTACGGACTTTCGGTAATCATTTCGTACGTACGTTTCGTATTGTCCCGCACGCCGAAACGTATTCGCCCGGTCGCTTATACGACGTTTCGTTCCGTATAATTAACACTTTCGACCGAATAACGACCGTTGAAATTCAATACGCGTCGCGTATATTAAAATCGTCTCGATTGTATATCAGACGACTCTAACCGACGGATAGTAATTATAATCGCCCGTTGTGTCGCTCGGCCGTTATAGCGCGGTCGACACAATACGTAATCTATATACGCCGATCGGAAACAAATCGTTATTTAAATTGATTTCGAGTATTTCGACGACGCGTTCCGCGCGATGATTAGGTTCATCGAATCCGTAAATAGCGAATAACGTGCGGTTTTTTTTTTAACGATTTTGTTTTCGTCGTAAATGAATTTTTTCGATTTTTTTTCCCACGTACAACAACGCTTTCGTAATACCGTAACGCGGTTTTTCGAAAGAGCAAAAAAAATACGTACAACGCGGGAACATAAAAATGCGCGTCCGTTCGACGCGAAACGACCGATAATCGCGAAAAAAATTTGATCGTCGATAATACGTAATAATTACGGCGATCGATGATTATCTCGCCGGTATAAACGCGTCACGTCCGACACCCGTCGCCATGTGCTGGACATGGTTGGTGGGTGGGTGGGTGAATTGGGTGGGGGGGCCGCGCGCTAAACGCGATTTTACGCGAACGTGTACGGTCGTACAGTTTTCGACGTTGTTAAAACCAGATACGATTCGTTTTTTTCTGTTTTTTTTCTTTTTTTGGTACGCCGATGGAACGGGACGAGGAACGCGAAAACCCATTAAAAATTATCTTTTATAACGTTACGTCTGTTACGTCAAACAAATACGTGACAACTAGAGCGAGCGATCGAAAAAAATAAATACGTTAAACGCTTATTATCGGTGTAATTACTTATTCGCGTTAACTCGTATTTATATGCGTACGTATTTATACGGTAGTTAATTGTGTCTTAGTAATAATAATTACACGTTACGGGTAAAAAACGAAAAAATTTAACTCGGCGTATTTCGCGTTTATTATACAAAAGCGCTCAGTTTTATAGTTTCGTAATTAATTGCGTACGCTTTATTATTGGCGCGTGTTAGCGCGTTTATAATAATAATAATAATAATAACGATAATTAGAGCGGAGGATTTCGATAATAGCGAAAAATCGTCCGGAACCGAACTCGATTCGTGTAAAAACGTCGTCGAAAATTCGGATATGCGTTTTACGTATGATCGATCTGGTTTTGGTCGAAAACGGTACCCCCACCTTAACACCGTCACGTTTTGTCTATCGAAAATATCTAAACACGACCGCGGCCCCGAGTCTCGGACCACCGGACATATCGTCACTGAATGTCCGATTCACGCGTTTAGGGGGGCACCGTGTCGGATAGCCGCGTGGCACTAGGGGTGGCGGTGGAATGGACGGATAACCAGGACGTGATACGCCGTTTATATATTCTAAAATACGATCGTTCCGTTAATAATAATTTCCATTCCGTATTTATTTAGTTAATTATTATAATTTTTATTGTCGCCGACTCTTCGCGTATCTTTAATTGGAAACTAACCGTCACTGTAAATAGGGAAATTATGTGTTGTTCAAACGTCGTACGAATTTATAATAATAATAATAATATCTAAACACGACGGCAAATCACTCGGCGGTCTTTTTGATGCTCGGCGATTAGCGCGGAAAACACGACATCCCTCCTATAACCTACGAATTGGCGAAAACCACGCCTGTAGCGACGGCGGCGTTCAAAAAATTATTCCACCGGATTCGTCTCGTACGAGTCCGATTAGAATAATTTGTCGCGTTGTTCTTCGAAAAACAAAAACTAAGTTCGCGTTGGTATAGGTCACAACCACGCGACGCGTGTACGTACCGTTTATAAATTATTCACTAGACCCGTAAATAATTACCGCGGGTATACATATATATATATATATTATACAGTGTTCGACGAAAACGCGTCGGAAATTGATAATTATTACGTCGGAAAGCGTCGCGTATTTGCCGAAAACCAAACGCGCGTATTATAACGCCGTGGCACTCGACGCGTACAGTCGCGAACCGATACGCAAAATTTTTTAACGTTCTCCGTCGTTATTATTCCTTTCGTAACGTTCGACTATTTACCGTACGTTTTTACGATGCGAACTCCGCGGCGGCGGCGGTGGCGAGGTCGTAAAAACGTTTTATCATTTCGGATAGCGAGCAATAGAATCTTAAGTGTCTGAACGTACACGAAACGAGTTCCGGGCGGTTCGTGACGAATAATATATATATGTATATATCTAGGAGAAAATGGATCGGACGCAAGGGCTGGTGGGGTTGGCGGCGAGAGAATAAAAAAAAAAAAAAACACAATAATAATCGCGACCGTAAAACGCGCGTCGGCTCGAATTTTTTATTCCGTTTTTCGACTAAAGTCGGCGGACGTAAAATCAAAACGCTACGGCGAATAAACGCTTACCGCGGAAGACGAGGGGCGGACGGCTGACTCGGGCGCGGAGGACGTCGGAACGTAACGATATTTCGGCGAAAATGCCGCCGCCGTTTGGAAGCGCGCCCGAGTTTAACGTTTTACGTCGCCGAGCAGCACGCGTGATTATATCGTCGCGTCTACACGTTTACGGTCCCGTCCGTCCGTACGCTATTTAAACGCGGGACGTTTAAGCGGAAAACTCCAACTCCTGTTTGTTCACCGCACGCGTCACGTCTACGACAAACATCGCGGCCCTTTGTTCCTACTCGCCTTTCGCGCCGTCCAACTTTTTCGGGGCAACACCGGCCAGTTCGAATTGCTCACGCCCAACGACGCGAAAAGCGTACCGGTGTTTCTTACCGTTTACCCGCGTAGACGAGGCCCGGACGATCTTAACGTGACGCGCACCGGTCGTACGATCGTCGTTTTTCGGTAATGCCGAGGGTCCGACGATTTTACGTTACCGGGTAAACGATCGGAAAACCGCGACCGAACGAAAACGGTCCGGTGCGTTCACGTCCGATGATTTTCGCGTCTTTTTCCGCCGAACTCGTTGTTACGACGGCAGCTCGGACGTTCGTCATATATATTTGAACGACCCCGTTAATTACAACGTACAACTAGGCGGCGTTCGGAACCGAATAAATAAATAAAAAAAGGTTTTATCCGTCGTTATCGAATATCACTGTCCGTGTACGTTCGTTTAAGCCGTCTGGTTCGCGGTCGTTGTCAATTTGTTCGGCGATCGAATCGATCGGTTCCAAAAGGGACCGTGTTCGAAAACACGCGAACAATTCCCAACGATAATCGCGCGCTCTTTTGTATTTGCCATACGTGACGCGTACGAATTCGATATGCGCGAAAAAAAAAATGGGAAAAAAACAAAAAACCGTTCGAACTCCGGTGTGGTGCGGCGATGCGAATTGGGACGGGCCGGGGTGGACGATTGGGGAGTAGAGTGTAGTAGAATTGCCCGTGCTCGGAACTAATTTACATAAAACGTCCGGCGCACGGACCTATATAGGCGGGACGGCGGACGAAACGAACGGAATTAAAATCGAACGAATCACGCGTGCGGACACGGTGAACGATAATAGCGTAAACACTCCGCGTCGTCGTCGTTATTATTATTATTATACGTTGGGCCGGCGTAAACGACGAAAAGCGTAAAAACCGGGCAAGTACGTGCGGGACTTGGTGATTGTTAAATTGTTCGGCCGACGGTTATTTTATTTTTTATTTTTTCGTTTTCGTATTTCGACGCGACTGCCGACGTCGTCGAACGGATTTATAGCTTTCGGACGAATTTCACGCGCGGAAGGGGGGAGAGGGAGGACCGTAGTTGACGGGTGGGATGTGTGTATGTGTGTGGGGGGGAGGAGGTTAGGAGTAAACAGAAGACGCGAAGTGGTCGAAAAACGTACTTGGTCAGGACGCGTCGCGTGCATAATACGTGTATATCATTCGGAAGGAAAACGAGGTTTTTTTTTTCGTTCCTTTTATTTCGTGGCGCGCGTCCGTATATATATATATATATATATATATATATATATATATATATATACACGTATAAAAC
>JAIPRN010001775.1:0-36687 GCA_025469175.1 Geopemphigus sp. TES_GeoC_2020
TATATATATATATATATATATATATATATATATATAATTACGTCAAATTCTTAGTGAACCTACAATATTCAACAATTGAATTACCAATATCAATCAGTTTTTCAACATTTTTATTTTTGTTTTCGAAATTACCTTCATCTTAATTAAAATATTGTATTTTTATATCGATTATTATACATAATTATTGTACATAAATTTCTGTTTGAAATATAACCTAATTTCTATTGAAAAATTTGTTTAGGACGATTTGCATATAGTTGACGATTTAAAAGTACCTACAGAGGATCCAGGGTACATCAAGGATTTAGTTGATTCAAGGCTATGGGGACCTTCAGTTTTATTTATTGACGAGTAATTATGATTATTCAAATTGAAAATTCGGATTTTATTCAAAGCGAAAGGTTTTAAAACACTAATTAGATATAAGAACTGGAAATGATAGGCAGACAAGTGACGGAGGACTGAGCCACTAAAATACCTAACAAAATGAGCATATATGAAAAGACTAAGTACTACTTATTTCATAAAAAATATGTTTTATATTGATGATAGTTTATATAGGCCAAGAATAATATAACATATGTATAATAATTATTATTTGTTAAATATTCTAAAACTTTGAAGTATATTTTTGATATTCTGAATACTATAACTGAAACCTGAGCTATAATAACTCCTGCACATTTCTTACATACGTCTTAAACAGTTCTGTACCAAAAATCTGATTGTCAGTTCAATTTATCTTAGTTTATGATTTCAAACAATAATAAATTATTATTAACTATATTATATTTATTTAGCACTGATACAATGCCGAGAAATATCAGTTTAGCGTTAAACGAAATCAAACACATGAATCTTATGCCTGTTTATGGTAAGTTATAACTGTAATTTTGATTATCCATACACATGATACTGAATCAATAATTTGAAAACTATATTATTAAAAACCTTATTATTTACAAAAAAAATTGCATATACCAATTTTAAACTATTTTTTTAGGTTTAAACGTATATAGTATGATAAAACATGAAACTCTCGTTTTAACTGTTGCTGCGGTGAAAAAAATTCAAGAACGACTTCTCTACCAATTACATAGGCCTGATGACAGACGAGCTACCAAAAAGTTCATTTTGAACCAACACAATTAATATATTTACATGAAATCGTGTGTTTTCAAAATAAGTTCAAAAATATATAGTTCTCTTTGTTTTATCAGTTACCATCGTTTTAATTATCTACCATATAGATAATTAATGGTAGATAGAAAAATTATTTATATGTATCATACATTATTCTTTGCGAATATTATATAGGAACTATGATGAAAATAGTAATATTGAATATTTTAACGTATTATTTATACTTTTTAGTGTTTGATAATATCAACATTTGAGCCTCTATGGTACAATGGTTAGCGCAGTTCGACTGTTAACTAAAAGGTTGGTGGTTCGAGCGCATCTGGGAGTAATTGACTAAACTATAAAATTTTTTGTCCAAAGTATTGTCCCTACACAATCTTTCAGACAGTAAGTGTATTGCCAATAATATGTTAAAAAAGTATATATTTTTTTTCTAATTACTAATTGGAAAATATTAACTTTTCACTAAGTATAATTATTATTTTCAATTAAAAAAATAAAATTAATTTACTTGACCCTCTTTAGTCTGTAACTTTTATTTTATTATATATACATAATATACATATAAAGTATATTGTATTTGTTAATTTGTTTAAATAATCTACAGTATAGCATCATTAAGTATTGTTTTTTTAAATTCGATGATTCTTTACAATACCAGGACCAGCTTTAGATTTTCGTAAAATTGTAAGCTATTTAAATTTGTAAGGCTAGTCATTGACTAGTTGCAATGTTAGAAGTTACTTTTGTCAATAATTTTGATTAATGACTAATTATATTATATACAATATATATCTAACTTAACGACATTAATTTTAATTTAAATTATTTTTGAAAGTTACTTTGTTGAAAAACTATTTATATATTTAAAGATATTTTTAACATTTCTATAGGACTAGGACATCAGCTTTTTCCCAAATGACAAATGTTTAACTTAAACTCAAAATCCAAACGCCATAATTTTAATTGTACACATAATATTGTTTTACTATATTGTCTATTAGACAGATGAAGATGACAAATGCAGATATAGTATTGGCTCCAACACTTTAGTACAATCACACAAATTTAAATATAAAATACGTAATAATTATCGTGTACTTCTAAATTGAAATATACAATTTAGAAATTTAAAACATGGTTGCGTAAAAACAACGCATTTTCTCTATTTACAAAATACATTGCATAAATTCGAGTGATAATAAAACTATTGATAAAATTAAAAAAGCTTCAACTTATTATTATTATTAATACCACGCTTTGTTATATATTTGAATAAAAATTACCCAAAAATGTAAAAAAATATAACTGATATACAAAATTAACACAATAGTCTACACAATAATACATGATTTAAAAATAAATCAACACAATAACAGAGATACATTGTATCAAGTGCCGCCTGTCTTGTCAATAAACTAATGTAGTTGAACAAGATCACTTTGTGTCAAAATCTTTTTGGGAAATCACGGGCGCATATGAAAATTCTCAATCAAGTTTTTGAAAACATATTCAATATAGCTGCACAAATCTTTTGTGGGTTAGTTTCATTAGGATAGTATTGCATGGCTATAGAAACTTGTTCCTCAGGGAATATAGAGGCCAAATGATAGTACAACTTTTGCCTGGCTTCTTGGTAACTGGGAAATATTTGTGGGTCTGAACAACTGGTGCCCATTGCCGCCTGTGGCACATTCATTGGCACAGAAGGTGCAGACGCTATTCGTGTTACGTTACAGTGTTGACTTTGCTGCAAATGAAGTAGGCGCGGGTCATATGTTGGGTTCAATGTAAGTTGCCTTTGCAATTTATGGTGCAAGTTGTCCGATTTGGATTCGGGTTCTCTGTATGTGCTAGAGGGGGGTGTCCACACATTCCACAGTTGGGGTTGGTTGGATGGATTTGGTACATTAGACCTGGTACGAGTTAGTGGCATCTTCGAGTTGTTGCCCGACTGTAATGGCAAACTGACGGATTTGCCTTTAATTTGGCGACCAGAAGGCGACGAGCTCTGTCGTTGGGCGTGTTCAATTAGCCGTTCAGTAACAGATTTCACGGGCTGAAGACCTCGTTCGGGATGGTTGAATTTGCATTTGTTACCATACGTACATTTCTTACCATATGGACAAGCTTCGGTGCTGACAGCAGTTAGACTGACACCTGGTGCTTTACTGCGCAAGAATACATCAAGGGTAGGACCCGAACGACCCAGCGGATCATCTGGTGGCATAAATCTAAAATAAAGTAACCAAAAATTTGATTTTTGATAAAATTGTTTAAAACACTACTTAAATAATCATTTAATTACCTATCATTAACAAAAGAATACATTAGTATATTGTTTTGTACAACAGAACGGAATGCCGGACTTTCATTAGCTAGATCTCTGTAGTTATCATTGGAAACAACAACACCATCTAGCTCTGAAGCCAGCCGCAGAATATATCGATCGTCGTAGCAAACCATTCGTTTGCCTCCGATCTCTCTGGAAGGTGTAAAAACCAGCATCCTGGCACGTTCTAACTCCGTCAAAATGTCTTGGTCTATTATTTAAATTAATATAAATTTAAAAAAAGAAAGGAAAAATGTAAGCTTATCGACAATGATAATAATAAAATGACAAATATTCACTTACCGATGATTCTTCTGTTGTCGGGTCTCGAAGCTTCTTTACGCCATTTTGGTACAAACACCGTGATGTCCATGTGGCCACGCATTCGAAACCAATCGACACAAATCTTAATGCCCCGGCAAGAAAACGTTTCTTTATTGCCGTGGCTAATGAAAAAATCCAAACGAAACAAATATCGTATAATTCGAACGTTCAAGAGCGTGGACGACGAGTGTGCACTACACAACGGGGATGAAAATCACTTGATTACCTCATGGCCACATTACTCCCGTCGATAACGATGTGCCGGAGTTTGGGCGTTTGCAGACTTTGGTCGTTACAGGCATTATTTGATTGCGTTTCATCATTGTCTGATTCGCTGTGCAATTTGTAACCGCTTTGTGCTCCGAGTTTGATCAACTCCTACATTACACACGAAACACACAATAGTTGACGGACTTAAATTAATTGTATTGTTATTTTACGTTCCAATTTGATTATGATTGTTGCCTACACGCGTGAACATTAAAGAGGATTTGCTATGAGCGTCCCCCGTCTTTTGTGTATGTTTGAATTATTTCGCAACATTTAAAAACAAGCGCTTTTTTATTTAGCATGGGTCCTACGAATTTCATAACGATATTTAAACACGAATTAAATGGACAGAATAAACTAACAATGATAAAGTTAGTAAGAATCATACAAGCAGATCAACAATATCAAAAGAGTTTGATCGAAGTTTTTTATTTCCTGTAAAGGAGTAGAAAAGAAATCGAAGTTAATAAACGGTATTCATTTGTTGATTTGTAAATAAAAGATATGTCCGTTACTTTTCGTTACTAAGGTTGGTATATTAAAATATTTGTCAATAGGAAAGTGTAGTAATCATCTACGGGAAACTATATTGAAAGATTTTTGAACGTGTTCGATTAAATAGTCGTCTCGGTTTAAATAAAATACTCCAAATTATAAAACCATATTCAAAATAAACGTGAAACAAACACAATATACAGGGCTTTAAATAAACACTACTATACTTTAAACTTGATCAAAAGCATGATATTAGATGAAACCTAACATTATTGCTGATTCACCAACAATTTTATACTCGAAATTTAAAATTATGTAAAAAATTATATCCAAATTCTTCATTCATGGTTTGTTTCAACTTAATGGGATTACATAATCTATAAAAATATATATATAAAAATATTAACAAAATTGTTGTTTCCCATTTGTATGTAAAATATAGAGGTAGGAAGACTAATGGTCGACGAGACGACGATCTTTAATATCGTAGTAAGTTTTTTGATGGGTAATTTATATCAAAATTGTATTATGTATAACTAAAATTGCGGTGTTCGTAATAACTTTAGAATTTTAACGGTAATTATCGAATTTGAAGAAAACATTTCTGAGGGAATGGCTCATCCTTTTTACAAAAAGAAGGTAATATAAGTCGAAGCTGCCTAAAAATAGAAAAATTTTAAACGCTATAAATGTTTGAGCCAATATATTTTTAAAAACAAAGTTAAACCTTTCAATAATATTCTCCTATTCATTTTATTTTTAATAAGTGATTAAACTCTAAATTCAATTCAAACACTATAATTTAAGATCCACGTAGCACCAATTTGCCACCACTTGAAAGTTAATTTAATTATACAAAAACGATTGGACCTTATTAACCTAGTTACTAGATTTTATGGAAATTGATTTTTTGTTGTTTTCATTAAAATTAAAACGAACATTAATCTTTACGTTCCCACAATGAGTGGAATCCAATCCAATATACAACATTTTAATCAATATCGATCGAGCAATTGGTGGACATGAACGCTTTTCATAAGATTTTTTTTGGTCACGGTAATTTTTTTATTTTTTCGTAAATATTAATATAGATAAATTAGTATCCACGAATTATGCATAAAATAAAGCCTATATTAATTTATACGCATAACGAATTTACGGGACACTTCTGGCTGCTATGAACGACATAGCTCGTTTCATTTCGTTAACAGAGGTGTTCTATTTTCTCTTCTACTGTAAACTTGGCAAATGAACTTACAAGATTGCGCAAAGAAGGCAAATTATAAACACACCAGCTGACCGAATTTTTCTCGCGGAATTGAATATTTATGAATTTACCAAACAAATCAATTTTTCTTTTTTTTGTACATACTGAATTATAGATTAATTTAAGAGTTTGAATCAAATTTAATAATTATACGTAGATAATAACGTTTAACCGAGCACATATGTTCTCATTTCACACATTTACCCCCTCCGAATAGCAGACGAAATTTCAATGGCCGAGCGTGTTCGCTATTCAAAGGTTTCATTGTGCAAACGTTAGGGGAGATTGAAGCCCCGAGGAACTCCTCGTGTACTACTTGGTGCCTATAATCGCAGATAGATTAATCGAACCGACATTTGCCGGCAATTTGGCGAAGAACAAGAAACGTGTGTTTTTTTTAGCGAAAAACGCTATTCGTTAGTTATTAGTGTGCACGTACAGCCAACAGTTGATCTTGCGTGGGTTCGGCGCCCAGTTTACCGAGGGCCGACTGCACCAAACGTTCGGTGTATCCAAGTTTCAATGCGAAGTCTACACGGGACTTGTAAGCAGCGGCGCTGACGTAGTCCGCGTACTCCGCGCCCAACGTGTCCGACGTGGTGCGACTGACGTCGTGATGGCTGAAATTCGCGCTGCTGGTGTCATCGTCGCCGCCGAAGTCCGAGTCGTAACTTGAATCGTCGTTGCTGCATTCGCCCAGTCCCTGTTGCAGTTCGTTCAAGGAGTCCACGTAACACTGAAAACCGAAATTATGATAATTTGTCAACAATCTACATGATGATTAGGGGCTGATGTCGGAGGTTAATGTTCTTAGAAAATACGCATTCGAAAACTAACCAATCCAAAAAACTGGTTAATAACCGCGTTGAAAAGTTGACTAAAAAAAAACGTTTATGATATAAAAGTTTTAAAAAATTATCTAAAAATACAACGAAAAAAGATAATAAATAAAAATATTATTAACAATTAATTTATTAAAACACACACACACACAATTAAATTGTGCTAATTTTTTCATATATCGGAAAAAATAAATAAAAATGTTCTAAAAAATACAAAACATTATACCTCCCTCCTTTAACAAAAAAAAAAAAGATTTATTATTAGAGTAGTTTGTACTTGAAACACGTTTGTAACTTAAAAAGTATTGTGACATTGTTCAATTAGTGTACTTGAGAACTTAAAATTAAATATGAAATTAAAAATATACATATGCAGTTTTCAAAATTCACAAAAATCAATTTAACGAACAAAATTTATTAACGTTTAAAATGTCATGGAATCGAATAATATATACCAATTATTCATACGTTATATAATATTCCTTAATCATAATAACCTATATACTAGCGTCGTTCAGAATCGTTGTTTTCAAATTAAAAGTAATAATACAACTACTCCAAAAATGCTGCCCGTGTGCGTTCTTGGACCAAGTTTCAAATGACGACTCGAACCGTTATTGAAACAAAAATTAAATCGTCCCCCATCACCTCGTTTTGGCCATTAGATAAATACGACGAGATATCATATGGTAGAGCAATGACGATTCAATAGGATATTAGGGCAAATTTGTCTTCTCCTGTTAATGATATGTTTTATAGCAAAACCGGTGGTGGGATTTCTCCTTTTGTGACTTAGTGATTAGTATTAAGGTAATTTACAATTATCTATATTATATAATACAAATAATAGGATCCTACGTGGGTATTATCTTACAAAAATTACGTTTAAAACTATTGTAAAACAAAATTAAATATCGAAATTTTAATTAACATTTTTTAAACTTTCACAATATTTTTGAAAATCCCACATGGAGCATTACACAAAGTATACCTGGTAAGTTATTTAAGTATGACAAACTCCAACACTGTTACACAATATATAAGTATATGTAATGTTAAACGAAGAAAACAAATTTGGCTGATATACCCTTTTTAAATTCTTCCATTTAAAAAATTAAGGTTAGAAAAAGGTTAGATAATAGTAAATCGATTTTTACAACTTTAAAACTAAAGGCCAATTAATGTTTACATTTTATTCTAATTTTTCTGAATATTACGTTACTTTTTATTTATAGATAAATATATCGTAAAAACAATATACGGCTTATATAGCTATTTTTAACCTATTGCATAGATTAGGTCTATAGATAGAAATATTTAACGCTTGCAAATTGTTTCAACCTTTTTTTAATCGAATTTCATTTTTTTATATACATTACTTTATTTTATGAGTTGACTAAGCGTATTCAATAAAAAAGTCCAAATTGATACTTGTGTAAAAATAATACGTAACGTTTTTATATTTTAGAAACTACTTAAGAATTTTCGAATAAAATCCACAATTATTACGAGTCAAATCACATCCCTACAGCGAGTTTTAGCCTCAAAAAGAATTGTTGTACACAGGTACGAGGAAATTATATATACACTGGATAATTTACGTAATATATTATAAAAACTTGAGAAAATAAAAAGTTAGGTAGAAAAAAGTCTAGGTAAGGCACTTTGTGCGATTGGATAAAGTAGGTGCTTGTGTAAAAAATAAAAACAGAAAATGTGTCGGACGGACACGATTCTCGATTGGTCAATGGGGTCGACCGATAAAAAAATAACAAAACCCAGTAGCAATAAAACTAAAAAAAAACCGGCGTATTCATCTTTACAAAACTCTACTGACGATTTACGCACACCAGAATTTAACCACAACAGTAGTCGTTTACATCCGGTTCGGAAAATCTTATACAATATATAGACGCACGCACGGGCGCGCGTGCACACACACACACTACGTCGAAATCGGTAAAAGAAAAACCAATTAGAAACCGCATCGCTTTTGCTAGCCCCGCCCACTTGAAAAAACACACGTTAGTATCTCATCTCGCGAGATCGTGAAAAGAAATTTGGGGAAAGAAAATTATACAAATTCGACGGTCTACACATCAGGGAGTAGAATATCCTGACGTATTCGATTTATACTTCACATAATTATAGTGGTATAGAAAACAATAAATGTATAAACTGTCAACATACTTGTATATTTTTGGATAAGAAAAATCTGAGAAATTCTTGCTCTAGCAGTGGCTAATACATATTTTTATATGTTTGTATTTTTACATATTTTTTAATTACATACTTTTAAAAACATTTTTGAAGAATCGTATTGAAATTACTTAATTCAATATTCGACAGTAACAATAACAATAATAATTGTTATAAAATAATTTTAAAAAAAAAATTATGATATTTATTCAAAACGAAAAATAAGTATATATTTAAACAAGTCTTACATCCTGAGTACTGATTTGTCCATTATCTTTTACCAGTTCATACTTTACTATAAGCTATATATTATATATATAGTATATGTATACACTACTACTATAAGCCACACTTTACTTCCATCCCATTCCTTTAAATGAGCTCTTAACAACTCTCCACTTTGTACACTCCAATTTTTTAATTTAATTTGCGATATATCACACATCCTTATTAATTAATTCTCGTTCATTTTTCAACGCAAATCCCTCTCCAATACACCGCAATTGAAATTGAGCTTATAATGAGCTTATGCTAAATTGAACTTATGCTCGACCTGGAAATGTTCAAAACATTTAAAAAATAAAGTCAACTACAATTATTTCATATTTTCGAAATTACTTATATAGCGTGTTGTTTTATTGAATTATATTAAGCTATATTTATAAGGTCGAGATTTATATGCCTTTAACAAACTACAAAATATGTATTATTACACCGATAATATTTAAGTATATCCTAAAAAAAATTAAATATATTTTAACAATTATCAATTAAGTTCTACAAAAATTATAATACTACGATTTAATTGAAAACAAACCTATAAAATAGATCGTTTATAAAAAACAAAGCTAAATAATTTTCACGAAAAATATTTCGATACAGTTTTCAAGTACAAACTATATTTAAAAAAAAAAATCAGTAGCATACCGATAACACAATACAAAATATCGATTTTAAATTTGATCTAAACATACTTTGTAAAATTATGGTTTATCTTTTTTGAATAATAATTATGACAAATAATTTTTCAATTTTAGTTGAACCATTATGAATATCATTGCATAAGCCCTATCCTTTTTTATAAATATGTTGTTTTTTGATTTTCACATTAAGATGGACGAAATTAACGAGATAAAGTTAAGTTAATAACAGTTTTATAAAGAAATTAATAATCTTAAACGCCATATTACCGGAAAACCAGATTAAAGTTCGAAAAGATGAGTTAATTAGAATAAAAATAGATAAATACGTCTAAATTCCAGCTGAGCAGTAACTATAATTACTACTAAATTACAAAAATAAGTAACTTCGTAACTTTTAATTTACATTTTCTTCGTTGGTGACTTGTAACATAAAGCGTAACTCTTTTTGTGATATATACAAATATATTTTACACAAATATTGATTTACGTCAGTTATAAAATTACCTTCCCGGCTTTATCTAAAATAAGATTTTTATGAATAATAAACTAATCGTTAAAAACGTCGTTTACTATTATTATTATTTTTAAATCCGCCTTTAAAATGAATTCGGTGTTACAAAAAACATAATTTAATATAAATTCAATAAAATCAAACTATATAAGCAATTCTTGTATATATATAATCTAGATCGCGGAAACAACTCCAACGATTTTCATGAAATTTAGTATGCAGGGGGTTTCGAGGGCGATAAATTATATATATATAAAATACATTTAACTATATAAAAATATATTATAAAATATATTTTATTCAATAAATCAATAAGAATTAAGTGAACAAGTTGATCGATATATTGGAAATATGTAATTTCTAAATGACCCTCCGCATAAAATAGGATACGGCACCCGATGATTAATATTTTCGCGAAACAATCTTACCCGAAGTACGCTGCCCGTAAACGTCATAGTGTGTCGTCGGGATATCGATAAAAAAAACTATGTCGAATATTTAAACGGAATCGCGTTCACACGCGCGAGCCCCGCACATTCGCCAGTTCGTCGACGCGTTAGGTACGAAACGCAACACGATGAGACTGACGCGTTGACGCGACTGTTCAGGACGGCGCGGCGCGGCGCGGTGGCGGATCCGGATGAGCTCTCCGGCGTGCGCGCCCGTGTGTGTGTCGTGGGGGGCTATCCGCGACGGATCCGGGAGAAACACGCACACAACACGACACTGACCCGAATCGTCGCCATCGTCGCGCTTCCGGGAGTGAAGGTCTGACGCGCGCCCCTCTTCTCCACACACACACACACACACACACACACACACACACCTTCAAACCCCCTCGCCCACATAAGACCGACTCGTGGCTCCCACTATGTTTCTTACGCCGCAGTGTATACTTTACACACGCGCAAGCACCCGATATGCAACAGGTAGGTTGCATACGTTAACATAAAGGGTTAACGGACCCGAACACCGCTGAAGTCGTGGTTTTAGCGCGTGGGGTCATAATATCATGTTATATATATATATATACACGAGTGTGTCTGAGTCGGAGGGAAAGGGGCCTGCGAGGGGGTACCACGCGACGACGACACGGCTATTATTGTTTTTCTTCGGGTATATATGATACCTACCTATATTATATTATACACAGTCTTGTAAAGAATACTTTTGTACGTCAGGAATATAAATTTGAATAAATGGAGAAAAAAGCGTTTAGAATACTTTTCCAAAAATATACGCTGAAAATAAGTATTCGTATACTTAAATGTTTTTTCGATAAGTAATGTTTTAAAAAAATGAGTTATATATATTGGCGCGATTTCACTTTCGAATACCGAAACAGTAAGTGGTAAACGTTTAACTTCAAAATTGTTTAATACAAATGTTATCGTTAATGTCGATATTATCTACGAAGACTTGGACAAAATTACTAAAAATTAAGTACTTTATGAAACTAAAATTATAGAAAATATAATAAAGTTCTAAATAAAGTATTTGATTAAATACGTTTAAGTATTAAAAATATTATTTTAATGTTTACATCTAAATAATATATATTGCGTTATAAAATAAGGTTAAAAAGACAGGCGCATTTATTAATAATTGGTTTTAACCTTTTCAGAACTTAAAATGCGTATTTTGCATAGTTTATCAATTTTTTTTAAAAAGTGTATATTTCGTATTTTTTAAAAAGTTGAAGTCTATTTTTTATAACTTTATTTAAATGAAATACTCTGTAGCCATTAACACTAGTTTGACGATTAACATTTATTTTTATTTTAAACCCTTCACTGTGGTTTCATGCATGTCCTCTGGCTGTTCCTAATACGTACATTTTACATCACTTAGTAAAATTGTTCTTTTCATGAACTGTATGTCTAGAAATTTTACGATCTAGACATTCATTTCACGAAATAGACCGGTTTCATCAAGTGATGTGATATACTCGTATTTACATGTGCTATCACATCGTACAAGCTAGAGCCGGATCAACGGATTTATATCGGTAATTACAGGGGCCAACCACGCTCTTGTTCTATAAAATCAATGATCTTGACCGACGCGTTATTTTTTATAGAGGTTAGGGGAATCGGATGTGATATTTATATCCGTGATATATACACGTGAAATTAAAACTTTTTTTATTTCCAATATACTAGTAGACCGATCTATTATTAGTGGTAGAAACAAAACATCAGAAAACAAATTTGAATTCGAGATCGAAAATTTCGAATTTTTAATTCACTCTTCAAAATAAAACTCTTCTAAAATTAAAATTTGATAAACTTAATCGTGGACGAATAAATATATAATCGTAAGTAACCTTCTCAACCAATTTTTTCATAGTTACCATATTATTTTTTTTGATAGTGGTTTTTATCCAACGATCGGATTAATATTATTATATATAATATTATTATTATATATTAAATTTTTAATCAATTAGCACGTTTATCCTTTATTCCATTTTATACGTGTACTCGGACTTTACACTTATTTTATATTTCACACACCACTAAAGGCTTTTTCCGGTTTCTCACTTCGCGATGGCTCATGTACTCGCTGTTATCGACTAAAATGTCGTTATTTCTTTTAATTAATTTTAAGGAATTATTTAAATTTTATCATTAATGAATAACGTTCACTGATCACTTGATATTTTTATATACAATCTATTGTCACGCTATAGATTGACTACCATGTATCGATTGATGTATACTCAAATATATAATTATATCTTTTGTATTCCGGTTTTCGAAAAGGTTAAAAATAAAAACACTATTTTTAGTAGAACGTGAATAATATTGAAAGCATTTTGTAATATTTCATTACAATTTATTCTGCAATATAAAATAGCATTTTTAACGGAATTGACATACGATTTCAAATAAAAACAAACTGTACTACAATTGACGTGTTTATAAACCTTTTTTGACGCAGTAAATTATTAACCGAATATCCAACACCGAATTTATGTACCTGATAATTATTTTAAAGGTCTATTTTATTTTTGGAGAGGTCTCAAACTTTTGTAGTACGCGAAAATTATTGATCGTTTATACATACGACCCTTGAATGAATGACCGATTTCAATAGTTAAACGTTGTGACTACATTGCACTTGAGATTAAAAAAATTAAAATATTGCAAATCAAGTCGTTTACAGAAAAGTATTTTATTAGCGTATGTATATAAATGTGTAATATTAGGCAACATTTTTAAAAACCAATTTAATAAAACATTTATAAAACATATTTTTATAACGTTTTATAGAAAAAAAAATCATAAATTTGTATTTGATCGATTTCTAAAAACGTATTTAATATACCCCAATTCGTTCGCGTTGAATGGATATAACTAAATGTAAGGCATGAGGTTAGTGATTTGTAAATACTAATATAAATAAATATATCGGTAACAAAATACGAACATTGAGTGCGCCGTTTTCCTTCTTTCCAGCAAAAATGCCACTTGACGTCATTGCAAATGCGATACGTTCTCCGATCTAAGCCACGCCGGCTACGAATTTGTTAGAACTCTTCCTCATGCAGATCCTCCGCTAGACTCGTTTACGAAAAATACTTTTCTGCACCTTGATCTATATATTTATCAACACTCGATATAAGATTTAGATGAATACTTTTAGCTGCTTTCTGAGTTTAATATATAATGCGATTTGATTCTGTTCAATGTTTCGTTTAAAAATTACGTTTTATGAAGTCTTCCTTTTTCTACATATTATAATAGCCATTATCCAATATATATTGTTCACATATCACTGTAATATAGGAAGTCCTAATAATAAATAGCTTCATAGTCTTATCCGAGAATCAAATGGACGTATATATATATATAATTTGTACCAAAATATACCCAAATTAAAAAAAATACATATAATTTGTACCACCGAGTAGTTAGATATAAATAAACTGCGCCACCAACGAATTTTGATTTATATTTTGTATAAGATAGGCCAAGAAAATGGAAAATTTCGAAATAATTCTCTCTAAAATTAGAAAAATGTTTTATTGTTAAAAACTAAAACTGACGTACATGTCATTAGCGGTTAAAGACCTATATCAATTTTTGAAAACAATGTTCAATGAAATGGCGAACATCCACATATACATATTCTTAGGATCAAACATTGAGATTTTAAATGGCAATTTACGACCCAACTCTTGAACGACTTGGATCTTATAGGGATGAAATTTTGATTCGTAGTATTCGACGATGAGCTGTTCAATTGAAGTAATACTCATGACTTGTTTCCTTGTAGAACGTCGTAGGTTACTTGTGAACAAAACCTAAACTGTTTCAATGTTTTCTGGGGTTCGTTAAGTTCATCGGCAAATTGATAGTTTCGTTTTGTGAGTTAAAATTATTTACACAAAATACTCAATCCATACCTTGATCGCACGACAAAATAGATCACAATCACAATGCCTTACATTGTAATGATGCCAAAATTACTTATGAACAGCAGGCAGACTATCACCGTTTTTGTAAATGGCAAAACGTATGTTCCGAACCAATATAGTAATTTATGGTTAATAAGTGGCCAGAAGTTATACATAAAATTATTCATCTTGCTATTAATCAGTAAGGGTTGTCACTAACTTTTTTCAAGGTTCCCTTTTTTTTGTGATGTCCATGAAAGTATTTCGTGCGAAATCTCAACATTCTAATTCCAGGAATGCTTATGTAATACGTATGAACGGTCACTATTTACTCGACAATGTTTTCAAAAATTGATATTTTTTGTTTTCTAACCTTTAATGGTATGTACGATAACTTATGTTTTAGTTTTCAACAGTAAAACATAAAAATCTATTTTTTAACTATAACGAATTATTTAGAAATTTCTTATTTTTCCTGGCCCACGTATATATTTAGATATATACAAGTTTGGTTTAGATAATATTTTTTAATCATTTTGACTATTTTCCTTTCGTCTTTTATAATTTTGGGGGAAAGAGACATCTAACCCTTATCGCTATGCGACCTCTACCAAAAAATAAAATATTCAAAATTGACATTATAAACGCAAACTATGAATAATAGTAATGTTTAATATGTAATTGTGATTTTAAAACGGCTGATAAATAAAAACAAAAGAAAAATGTAATAAATTTTCCGTCCCCCGGTGTTTAGAAAAACCACATTTTACCATACATAAAACGCGTGTGATATTTTGAGCAAATTACGAAGACGTGATAAATCGCCGTATCCGGGTAGTAGTTTTAAATAATACAGTTAAGTATGTTCCGGTATGTATATCAAATAAAGCTACCATCACAGTGTCGTGTTGTACACAGTCACGTATTTACAATTATTTTACCGCAACCGTGAACTCTTATCGTTGCATAAATTAAACGCTAAATATCTGAAAACAAGTTGTATATACTAAAATGACTATCGTCCTTAAACGATAAGTACCGCACAAGAGTTTGTATATATATTGGTCGTACCAATTAACACATTTTTATGCCGATTTTCTTTTTCTTTTTAGACACTGAATGAAGCAAATTTTAACAATGATGCATTTTTTAAATTGTTATTTTTTCAATGAAATTTTTTTTATATAGCACGAATACTCCAGTTTTTTTATATGATCGCGAGTTTTCGGAACTTAATCAAATCTAGTTGATACTATATATTCAGCGGTTTTTGATATTTGCAGTTTTCTTGAGTACATAAAAAAACTATCAAAAAAATTATAAAATAATCGGAAAAATTTCGACTAACATGGCTTTTACTAAGTTTCTTATTTTTTTTATCATAATTTATAAAAAATATTTTAGAATCATTAATATTTTTACCAATTATTTATTTTAAAAATATACATATTTTTCTATCAATTTTAGACTAAATATAGCATATGAAACATTTTTATTATTTCCTGTTTTTTATGTTTGAAAAATAATACAATTTACAATTTCGTATCCGAAAATCTAAAATATTAATGCAAAATAAATCGTATATTCTACACTAAAAGAATTTCGAAAATTGATAGTCAACATTTCTTTATAAGTATTTTAAATTTAAATTTTGGATAAAATGAAAACATTTTCTTTAAAATACAATTTCTTTTTAAAAAAGTATCTTACAATCAATAACCATATATATAATCCATAAAAAAATAATTCAAGGATTTTAAAAGGCTTTTTATTCTCAGAATAAAAATTAATACTTAATTTACAGAATTGTATGTAAATATGATTGAAAATTCATCAAAAGCTTTAACTGAAGTTAAACTTTATAGCATTACTAACAATTAATAAAATATGAAAAATAACGTTTTTAAAGTAATTAATAATTACGTACATAGTGATCTATATCCAAATGTTTAAAAATTCTTAAATTTGTATTAACATTATCAGTATCATATTGTGAATCAAAATGATCATTTTCAACTTTAAAAAGGCTTAAATTAGAAATTCAATATCAAATTTCAAACTTAATGGTTTAATATCATAAAATACTACATATGACATTGCAGTAACTGTAAATATCATAATTTAATGTTTTTTTTTATATTTAATATTATTAATAATAAATAATAATAAAACTAAATATATAGAAAAAATCAGATTATTGAATTTCTTTAGTTTAATTTAAATATTTGTAAAAAGTTATAAAAATTCAGGTGATAATACTAATTAGTTTCGACAACAAGTACTTTCTTTTGTTGTTGTAAAGTTTCTTGCAAAATTTGTTAGACACATCCCTAAAAAAATCTTGGTCACGCAACTGACCATGACGAATCATAAAATGAAATAGTCACGCGCTTGTTTTACGTTCAAAACTACAATACATACAATACAGTATGTTCGATACGTATGAAAATATAATATTATAAAAATAAAATTTCCTATTCACACCGGCTTAAAAATATTTCCCAAGCATTTTCAAAGACAAAAAAACCAAATTCAAATAATAATTAAAATATCCGTACAAAATATGTTATGCTTTTAAATTTAAATAAACGCTATCAATGATGTCGAAATCAATTTAAAATTGAGTAAAATAAATATAAATTTATTAAAAAAAAACCTAGTGGCTAAAAAACATTTAAAATCACACCGCCTGTTCTAAAGTTAAAATTTATAACCAGATTTCATTTCATTTAATTAATTTAACATTATTTGATTATAAATAATTAATTAAATAATTAAATTTTTTATTTTTTACATAAAAATTTCGTTTAAAATTATAAAAGAAAGATGCGTTAATTTAAGATAAAAATTAATTGGTACTTAAAATAACAATTAATATATAATAAGCAAAATGTTTTATTTTATGTAGTGTTCAATAAACACTGTATTTTCTAAATTTACTTAAACATAACTTTGTATGTAAAAAATTATTATAATAATAACTTCTTGTTCACATATATCTAAACATAATTAATACTTTAATATCATATTAATTGTTTAGTTTATTAATTGACGCCCATCTATATAAAATATACGTATTTGCTGTATACGATTTTCTAATTTTGATTTTTATATGTACTATAATATATAATATATTATTTTAAAGCCAAATACGACTACGTAATATATGGTCCATCAGCAAATTATGAAAATTCTCATTTCATTAATATTTCAAAAATTTGGCAATAAAACCTTTTTTCGATATTTGATTGTTTTTCTTTTTTTAAATTTTTTGAACATACTATAAAGTGATGCGTAATATTTATTATTTAATTCAAGGCTGAAAAAGTTAATTTTAACTAAATTATATTTTTAGCTTTTAAATATTTACTTAAAGTTTATTTAAAGTTTATTAAACTTGTTAATAAAGTTAAATCACAATGATATATAAATATAACGTAATACTAAACTATATAAATAAATATGATGCTAGGTTTTATCTAATTGTTTTCGTGGCTAATTAAAAAGTAATTTTTAATTTTTGATTGTAACAACAAAATACTATAAATAATTGTTAACATAACTTATATTCTTTTTGATATTAATTTGACGAGATAAAAAATTTATTTATTTATTTTCCAATCTCGAATATATATTACACAACTTTAAAATAGCACATTTACAGATTGCACATTACAATCCGTGGAAAATTTTAATTAGACACCTGTACAAATAATAGTTAAAATAATTAAATAAAAATTTTTTGTCTTCATAACGATAATGTAAATAGACGATAATTAACTAGAATTATATAAAACAAAATACAATTTAAACAGTATCTTAGAAAATTGAAACTGATGTACATTTTACACAATTGTGTGAACGTTTCTATTTTGCTTTCAAACCATAATAACAACAGTAATAATATAATAACATTTTGCACGGCCCAATAGTTTTTTCTGAGTTATTATTATAACTATTCCGTCAAAGAACTTATCTCCGTTCCACAAAGAAAGTATCATATCTAAATGTTCATCGAGTAAACTCTAGTATAACCTTCTAAATAATATAGGTCTGTGACATATTTACACGCTCAATTTTCGTTATGAATTTTGAATACCCAATCGACGAATATAATATTATATACGACTTATAATTAACTGATTAAAACAACAACGACTTAAACAATGATCAATGATCATATTATAGTTTTTTTTGACGACCTCGCAATGTATTGGCGTTTATTATTTTATTTCTCAATACATTAATTATTACATGTTATACACGTGTGTAATAACTAAAACCAATCGCTAACAAATCATAATGTTAATTACAATTTTAAGCGTTATAATGTCTTTATGTAAATAAAATCATAATATACAAATAAACATTCTTTGAAAAAATTGATAAATTTAATTTATTGCGACAAATATCGGATGCAGACAATGCAGGAACAAATTGTTTAAAACAATATTTATTAAGACTATATATGTTTTGGAAAACAAAAGAAACCAAATTACGCAATAATGTATAAGTCGAGAAAGTATTACACAGAAATATAAAAATCAGCAAAGTATTGCACAGGAACCCACAAATCGGGGAAGTATTACACAGAAATTACATATTATAAGTCACTTTTTCCTACCTACATGTCTGTTTTTAAAGGAGAGTAAGTGGTTTCATCCTATCAAGGATCTTTGGGCAATAATTTTTTGTGCGCTTAATGGCGTATTATCGTATAGTAATAATAATTTCTGTAAATTAACATTCAAAAATATATTTTCTTAAATTGATTTTTCTGTATAAAATATAATTAAATTTAGGTTTCTGAAAAATAGTTTCCTTTAAAATCGCTTTTTAAATTACATTTTTCTAAAAAATTACTTAATAAATTATTTATATAATAGGTACAACGGTTTTCTTAAACATGATTTATTTTTAAAAAAATTAGAAGCTCGTATTTTATTCACTGCAGGTCTTATTAGACTTAGAATACTAAGTCAATTAAATCTATGTTTTTTTTTACAATCAGTATTATAGATTAATTTCGTAACTTTTACGTTTATTCAACAGTAAAAATATAAATGATCGTCCTACATAGATAACAACACGCACACATTTTCAATTTAATTTTTTTTAATTTCATAATACTATATATTTCTATTACGTAAATTATAATAGCCAAGTTGTAAAGTAAACAACGTAAAATCGCCACCTATTAGAATTATATTATTTAATTTAAAAAATGTAGCAAATAAACTATAAAATATAATTTAAAAACAATTTTCAACCGGAAAATAGTGATACATATAAAAATTAGCATAGTTATATTATGCGAAAAAAAGTTCTTCAAACATGATTCGTTCCTTCCATTCTTATGCACCTTAAATATTGAATTATATTTTCTTTTTCGTATAATTGTTACAACTGTTCGTTTGTTTTTCTTACCCAGACTTGAAAACCGAAATTATAAATTGGTTCTATAGACTAATTATTCTTCTAATTTGTTTTGGATAAATTTAAGTGATTTTTATCTCTCGTTATTGTTGCCCAAGTACCATAAAAACATGACATAACTGGTCTAGGATACGTAGTATGTAGTTTTTGTCATTTTTCTAAATAGTAATTTAAACTTAAACAAGTATGACATTGCAAAATAACATGTATTATCACCTTCCAGTTACAGTTTGATTTCTTAATGCACATGATTCGGATAAATAGATGATAAATTTTAATAGAAAAAATATTGAGATACCAAGAAAATATAACAAAATATTTTTTAAAATTATATTGGGCAAAAATACTCAGTAGTTAATCTATTATTCGATTAGTTACATCAATAACAATATATATTATTATTATAGTTTAAAAATTAATATTTAGACAATGTTATACTATTTATTTTAATAACTATGTAAATACTCTGGTAAGACCATTAAATTAAATAATAGTTAGTATATAGCATAAATACAATACGTAGATAGATAATTTATACACTCATCTACAATTACATAATATATATGTATGTATGTATGTATAAAATGTAATAAATGTTAAATAAATGTTATACTAGGTTCCTCTTTATATTTGAAAAACGTATTATTATAATTTAAATATTATCGTTGAAACTATTGTAATAATTTTAATAGAAAACTCAAAAAATAAGAAAATTATTAATATTAATCATTAAATATTAATTATTAAAATTAGTAATTTTCAAAATTGAAAAAATGAATGGGCAAATATAACAACTTATTATCAATAAATAAACACCGTATTCGATTATAAAAAAATATTTTACCTTGATATAAGTTGAAAATAATAAAAATTAAATTCTGTCATATAATATAGCTATATTCAGTATACAAGTGTTTTCAAGGTTTAAAAACATATACACATACATTATACAGGAAAATAATGATGAGAGGAGGACCTTTAAATAGGTAAAGCAAGACGTATATTTATATATTCTATACTCTATTATTAATACACAAACTACGTGATCTTTACTCAGTCAAGTATTTATTCCATAACGTTTTACATTCAACATACAGCTCTTTAAATCTGTTAAAAATTAACAGTCGTCTTTATATATTACAATCATAATTTTATTTTAATAAACGTCGACCAATTAATAAAATAAAGTTAAGTTTAAGTAAATTAAAAACAAACAAAAAACCAGTGTTTACTACTACTTTTAACAGGAAATTTTTGATGATTCGTAAATTTTATTTCAGGGGTACCTGTTTTAACACTTCTTTATAATTTCAAACTTCAATATTTTTTACGTACATATTTAAACGCATACATACCGGGACATTAAAAACATATAATTTTTTAATTAACCAAGTTAAGTCACGAGCTTTTTTTTAATAATTAACTAATTAACTGTTTAAAAAACTGTTCTTATTAACTTAATTATATCCTATTTGTTTTATTGTTAACTTCACACGTTCTTGTTGATATAATTCCACAAGTTTTTTTATTTCTTTTCAACAATGAATCAGAAAAAAGAATTCGATAAAATTCATATCCTGATCCCGATTTATATATATAATATGAACTACGACATTCTAAACTTATAGATGAATATTCTAAATAACAATTTAGGCCATTGTTAAAAGGGAAAGTAAATCACACGCGCAGACGCACAAACAGGATGTACCTTGGCGCCTTTCACGTGTTTACGTATACAAGCGTTACGGGCACATTATTTCTCTACACGTATGAATATGAATGGAACAGACAGTAGATATCTACTATACACCTATTGTGTAGACAATGCTTTTATATGTATCAGGATTTGCTAAATATAATAAAATATATTGATTTTTAAGTACATGACGCACCTACAATTAATCCAAAATTGTTTTTTAAAACCGCAAATTTTATATTGTTTGATTATAAACATGGCTACATAAGTGGAAAGGAAAAAGAGGAGCGTTTAAATCCAATGTATAAAATGAAATTTATTTTTCAAAAACTTCGAAAGATTTGGTTTTTTAAAAAAAAACTTCAATATTTTATCACTGGTAAACACACTTTTAATTTTTCAATTTTTTTTTCTTAATTCCAATTTTATATATTTTTGTTATTAGCTTCTAATAATAACTAATACAGCTCGACAAATTTATTTAAGGATAGTTTTAAGTTTTAAACTTCGAAATTATTTAGTTAATAATTATAATGTAACAAATAATGCATATAATAAAAATATTAGTACCCCAATTGTTCATACCTGTTATGGGAACTTTTCCTATCCAGCTCTCTTCCACAAATAAACAGTAATAACTGTTTACGATTAACAAACAAAATAAATTGTAAAATTTAGTAAATGTCAACAAAAAATTAATAAAACAAATTTTAAAAGTAAAAAAAATTAGAACTTAAACTAAATGTTAACAACAATTGCTTATCTTCTTGCTTGTGCAATAATATAATCATAATAATTACATATAAAAAATTCACGAAACAAATAAACCAAAATAGGTATTTTACACATTTAAAATTAAAAAGTTTGGAAATATAGATAAAATGATAGTTGCTTGTTATCTTGATAATATGATATAGATTAATTCTAATTTATAAGAGTTGTTATCCACCAAACAAAATATAGACTTGTAAAAATAAAGTTCAAATTATCTGCAGTTATTATTGTTAAAGCCTTGCTTATATAGAGTTAAACTTTTTTTATATTATTTAAAATTAAGCATACCATTAACAAAATTATAATAAAATATCAATCAGTTTAAAAATGTATATTTCATATTAACGTTTTGTATATTTTAATTTAAAGTACATTGTTAAACATATTTGTGTAATTGTAAAGTATTTTTGAGTTTGAAAGTCACAAAATATTGTTTATTACTTCAACATATTTATGTTTACAAGTGTATATCAGCAATACACATTAAATTTAATCAGTTGCAAAACAAAATTAAAAGGTAAAAAGAACAATAAAATATAAACCCATTAAATTTAAATATTTAAGTATAACTGCCTTCTCAAATTCAATTGCTTATAACATTAAAATGTACTTGGACATTTCAATATTGCTCTTAATATTATAATAAAAAAAAACTCAATAAATCAACTAAAGTTTTTGGTTCATTAAACATAACTGATTTTCAATTTATGTTTTTATTATACTTATTTAATAATCTATTAACTGAAATTCATATTGTAAGTAAACATCTTTAAAATGTATAAATGAAACTATATATATATATATATAAACGAACCTAACGAGAAATTTATTTAACAATTGAAGAAATAATCAGAAATCATCAAAATTTGTTTAAAAATGTACAGAAAAAAAAATTTTCAATTTTATTTTTTAAATATAAATTTTATATTTCGTTAAATTAATTTTTTATTTAATTTTATAAAATATAAAACTTCTATTTAAAAATTGACATAAAATTAAAACCAAAAAATCCCTTAATATATGGAAACAATTTTATATATATATATATATATATATATATATATTGATATCAATATGAAGAAACAATAAGTAGTACATGAGAAAATAACTTCAGAATTAATGCATATAATTTTATTTTAGATAAAATTACTTCAGATAAATAAACAGACATTTATCAATAACAAATATTTAAGTATTCTAAATGGATTCAAACCAGATGCTACACAATTTTTAAATTATAATGTAATATTGTACCATTAGTTATCACTTAATTTCTTTATTAAAGTTCTTTTAAACTGTGTTAAATACATTTAAAAAATACAATGAAATACTGCCATAAAAAGCAAATGTATAGTAATTGAAACTATCTTAGATAATTAAGTTATACTAAAAGTGAAAAAAGATGTGGCGTTAGTATCTTTGAATATGGAAATGAATAAATTGTCATTGGCATAGTCGACTAAAAAAATGTTAAGCGAGATAGATTTGTCTGTAATCATAATGAAAATATAGCATCTTGTAGAATTCCTGACTATAAGATATATTAAGAATATTTTGCTGCCAGTATTAGTAAAATAAATACAATTTCCTAATTAAAATTTATAAAATTAAAAATATGAAACAAAAACATATTATGAAGCTTAAAGAAACCCGGAAACCATATTCAGTCAAAAGCTTGCAATTTATCGAACAGTACAGTTTTTTTCCAAAATAAATTAAATTTGATCCATCAGGCAGTGAATTTGGTGAATGGTTGAATATCTTTAAAGAAAGCCAAACTAATAATCTGAAATAATGTTACTTTCTCTAATAACAGGATATATATGTTTCTGAATTAATTTTCACATCATTTTATGGTAAAGGATTACAAAAAACTTTTTGATTTATACGATGGGAAATTTGGTGATTTGTTAACTTTGTGAATGATAATTATAATAAAAAACTTCCATTGCAAGGGAATAGGCAAATAGTTGTAACGAAATTATAAGTTATCATTAACACAATTTTCTTAGAAAGCTGACAAATAATCTCGACTAAATCATATTCTGGTGATATTACACAAGGAGAAAATGTTTTAGATATTATATTACTTTAGCAAGTGTAAAATACTTAGGCGATAAATGCATTAATACAATAAGATAGATAAGGAGAAATCATTTATATTCTTAAATCTTTAAATACTATTATAGGACTAAAAGACACAAAAAATGCATATCAAGTAGTACCACTTTGTTACAATCATTTATGGGCAGAATATTTATTTTTAATAATAGTAGTTTTATAACCAAGTAATAATTACTTTAAAGAAAAACGTCCCAAATAGAAAGATAAAAGAGTTGAGGAATTTACAAAATACTTAGTCAAATTGTTAATTGTATGAAGTACTCAAATATTTGATAAAATAACCATTCAATACTTAAAAGCCAACCATATATCAATGAATATCACATTATTATACTATACAAGTATCGGACAAGTCCCGAACAAGAATAATAATAAATGTAACAATGGATTCTTACCTTCAATCGATCAATCAGTTGATTATCAAGTGCTTTATATTCACTTTGCAGTCTGCTGATGGCGAATGTAGTCATTCGTGAAGCATTATTCACAGCGGTATCACTGCTGTCGTTCTCGGCAACAATTCGTAATTCACATCCAAACAGATTCCTAATAGAGTCCATCCGTTCAATGACCAAACGTCCCTTGGAACTGTCCACTGACAGGGTATTTGTAGGCCACGGCGACGATCTGTCAGCCATCATTCAACATCAACGTCGTCGTCGTTCTCGTTGTCGACGTCATATTCCTGTGATCAAACCGTTACGAATCACTACGGACCTTTCACGTTGTTCACCCGTTGTCGTTAATATCGTCGCCTTTAACGTCATCCACGGCGGCGGCGACGAAGGATCTTTCAACGCATGAAGAATCATCATAACGTTAACGACCACGGAACAATGAACGCCCAAAACGAAATCGTGTCCGTTATTTTTTATACGGCACAAAGACCAATTGATTTTGTAGTGCCGCCGTCGATAGGCACAACGAAGACACCGTAATATTTAATCGCGGCGGCAACGGCACACACCACAAGCTGAGGCGAAATAAACAATAATCAAAAACGAACTTCGAACGATAACAATAACAACGTATTGTTGTAGGAATGCCGTCGTAGACGAACGCCAGTTAATATACGGGCACGTTTATCACCGAACCAATATTATAAACACGGCCTTGGAAGATAAGAATCGACGACTTCTCTTTATCGGTAAGCCGCATAGAATACTCTATGGTATACTGTTCGATTATAGTAAAACGTCATATGTCTTATCAATTCTCTTTCTATATGTTCACCTGTTGGAGGCCATTTAAATTCCACTACGATTTGCCTACAAGATTTTTATTATTTTTCAACGATGTAAATAATAACTTGGATAACTTATTTTTTTTTCTTAGAACTAGTTACAACTAGTTACTTGACTAGTCATCAATTTCAATGTTTCCTTATAATGAAACCATAAATCATTTTTACTTTGTCCTATAGTGTCTCTGACAATTTGTTTTATGATTTTTAGCCTTACTAATTCAGAATTTAGCACAAAACATATTTTTTAAACGAATTTACTAAACGTTTACAATTTGTTTAAATAGCATTGGGTAACATTCTGTTATATTTAAATGATTCTACTTTAGGCTCAGGTTTTAATCACCGAAAAAACTTACAAGCACTGTCAATTTATCTAATTCCTCTTTAAATATACTGATGTCTATTTCTCTAATAATAATATCGGAAGTGTCAACACAGGAATCAAGAATATCAAAAATGATTAGTTTTTAGTTTTAAGTGTTATAACTTCAGTCGATAAATTATTTCTTCTCACACCAAGAATAAACTTTATCAGTAGAAATGAGATTGTAATAACTAAGTGTATATACTTATAGTAGCTATTTGGTTACAAATAATCTTCTTCCTCGTCTTATTTTCCCAGTTATTTAGGGTAAGCTAGCCTTTGTGAATTAGATTCGATGTACGGGAGGCGGGGTAAAACAACGTGGGGATAGCTCGCGTTGCTCGCCTACTCTTAAGGATGATCGTTTTGTAAAAACTTTGTATGAATTTTTTTTCAATAAACAATGGCGACTCACTGGTCCGAAGTATTGCCTTCAGGCATTCCGGACCAGTGAGTGTATTACCGATAACGTGATAAAAAAAGAAGGATCGGCTAGCCTGCGGCAATTGGCCGTCAGTCGCTCAGCGATGAGGGGTGAAATGCTGACCGAATGGGTTCGGCGGATCGGCCAGCTGGTTTCACCCGCGAACAGTGACCGCGGATGGACCTGATCGGTGCTGCCTCGTGATTTGATGCGGCGGTGGTTGGTGCGAGGTCGCACGACGGCATGATTTTCCGCCTTACGCAGTAGTTGACGGGTCACAGTTGTTTCAGCACGTTTTTTTCCGGCCGTGCTCTGTCGTCCGGATGTTCGCATTACGGACACGCCGGGTCGGGCAACGGTAAGGAAGACAGCGCGTTCCACACGGTCTTTCGCTACAAGGCGTTTGACCGTGAACGGGACACGCTAGTCCGTCGGATAGGAGGATTCGGCCTGGGCGATCTGGTCGAACGCATGCTCGAGTCTCAGGTCTACTTGGACGTCGTCGTCCGATTCGCCAAGTTTGTGATGATGGCGAAGGAAGTCGCCGAACGGCAGAGGCAGGCTCTTGGCGGGACAACTCCATCGTGACGTCGTAGCGGCAGGAGAAGATTGGCGGCTAGGCCGCTAAATTGGAGACGAAAAGATTATTTTTCATAAAGGAAATGTAAATAGCTGCTCCATCGTAGGGCATTGTCCTCTCACCGCGCACCATTCATATGATAATTTTTAAGAAGTATTAGTTTTTATGAACTATTGTTAATTAGATTTGATGTACGAGGGGACGAGATAAAACAACGTGGGGATGGCTCGCGTTGCTCGCCCTTCTCATTAAAGATGATCGGATTGTAAATCCAATTTTGTAAAAAATTCGTATTTCCAATAAACGATGGCGACTTACTGGTCCGAAGTACTGCCTTCAAGCATTCAGGGCCAGTGAGGGTATTGCCGATTTATAATTTAAAAAAAGGGTCGGCCACCCTGGTCCTCAACCTCCACTAGACTCAATATGATTACAAATAATCAAAGACAAAAATATTGAAAATGAGTAATATAATTATTATTCACTAAAAAGTTTAACTGTATGAATTTTGTATACTAAATTTAACTTCTTTTACAATTAAACTTAAATTGAATTTGAAATTCAAGAATATAATCATTTATATAAGCTGTTTCACCTTTTTTAAGTTGTTTGATATTAATTTTAAGCAATCTTTATCGACAATAAATAATTATATCCATTTTTATAAGCTAATAAGAATAATGAAAAATTCTACTTTTCAATTACTTTTAATAAATTAGATAATTTTAGAATTTTTTACTTAAAGCAAATTGTTTTTGTCTATAGATTTCATTTGCACCATATTGTTAATTATATTTTTAAAAATATGTAATATATAAATATATATCCAATAAATCTTATAAATCAATAAAGGTTTAGTCTTATAAAATTATTATAAATATGGCTTTAATATGAATTATTCGTCGTAAATATTATTTAAACAAGTTATCCTTGTTGAATAATAGAATCAATATTCATTTGAACAACTTTATCACTAGTTATTTTAAATGCGGTTAATAATAATTTAAAGACAATGTATTTTGTCAGGGACATACAAATAACAAAAATGTTCATACTCTTCGTTTTCAGTATTTTTTTAGACATATTGTTAATTTATGTTGTTATAAAGTAGTGTCATTTTTGTTTGTCTGATTTTATATTAGTTATATTTGTAATAGTAGTAGTAGTAGTAGTAATAATAATAATAATATAATAATTTTCTTTTTTGATCCAATTTTATGGTATATTCTTTTATCTCCATAACCCTTTACCGTACCAGGGGGTTGCAATTTAATATTCAAACAAATAAATAGGTTTCTTACATTTTATGTACTAACATATTTTGTTTACTTTGTATACTTTGGTTACGAATGGTTCATATTAATCAGTGACTTAAATCCAAAATAAATTTAAAGAAAATTTATAGAAAATGTGCAACTTGAAGTAATAAAAATCTTATTAGATTTAAAATTACATAAATAATAATTATATGAAAAATGCTCGTTTTAAGTTTTTAGACTTAACAACTTAAAATGCATTTTCTAAACAATAAGGAATAAATAACGCAAACAAAATTGAATGATCATAATAGCTCTATTTATTATTATTAACAAAAATGAAGTGACATAATATGTCTCTGATCTTATAAAACCAAAATATGATATACAAATTTTAAGCTTTTAATGACTAAAACTAAGTTTAGAATTTTATAATAAATTTCTATTTAAAAAACAACTTATTTCCATAAATTAACATTTTAAAATAATTAATAAATAACAGAATGAAATGAGTCATTAAAATTTAAAAACAATATGATACGTTTAAAAATATTGTGTCTAAACAGTCTAGAAGAATGTAATGTTTTGAAGAAAAAAATATATATATATATGTAATAACAAATATTTATAAATGGAAATTTAGTTGTGGCGCATCAATTTAGTATTTGCCTCAAATCAAAATGCCCTCCACAAAATCACAATAGAACCAAGCGTATTTAGTGTCCATTACAGGAACATACAACGTTCATGAATAATCTTTTGTAAAAGAATTACACGAACAAAAAAAAAAATGACTATCATTTAAAATTCTGATTAACACCGGAATGTTGTAGGATAACTTTACACAATTTTATAGCGACGCCATGCAAAATGATAAATAGATTTGGTGACATGTAGAGTTTTTATGCAGACTAGAACAACTAGAACGGTTGTATAATGTGGCAATAAAGGCATATGGGTTTTGATGAGAGGCATGTCCCACACCGGTTGATCTCAGCTTGGGTATTTGGAGTAAAAAGATACAGTTAAATCATGATTCTTTAACGAACAAGTTTTATTTGTGTCTTGTTGCCATTCACCTAATTGTGTTAGATATTTGAATTCCTTGTGGTTGGATTTACTTAGCGATTCCTATTTGAAAAACAACAAATTATTTAATTAAAAACGTAATATCATTGTTTTTTCTTTCAATCTTTTTTAAATAGTACCTTATTGGTAAACATAGTAAGTACGAATTTCTTAGGTTGAAATGTCTTCAGTACTTTTGAAATGAGCTCCTTGTAAGAACTTTGAGGAACATTAGTCTCAAAACTAACATAAGAAAATTCTTGTTGAGGTGTTATATGAATAGTCATGTAATGTCCCTATAAGAAATAACAAACAATTATAGTGAATTATTTAATTATGTATACATTATTTATTTAAGGCCCAACAATAATTAATTAACAATCCTATAAAATCACCAAAAAGTCTGAAAGACACTCACTGATAGGTTTTATAACATATATAAATTTTATGAAAAGAAGGTTTGTGATATGAACATATTAAATTTGACAATTACTTGTATTCAAATAATACATAACGATAAACAAATACTAAATATTAAATTCTAAATTATATATATTTATATTACTGTGACAGCTTATATCAGTGTATATCAACAAACTTTTAACTAAAATTGATGAATGTTGATAATTATTCAACACAAATAGCACTACAAACTGGCCAGGGGAAACTTTTATTTCGATGGCTTTAATATATTTTTTTTAAATATCTGTATAAAGAAAAAATAATGAAAATTGTGTAGGTAACTTCTTTTTTAAACTTATCAATATTTATACATTTTTGAGTACAAAATATTTTTTTCAATGACCAAAAAAATTATGATTTATGAATAAACTAATTTGTATATAAAAACTACCATTATCAACATTCATCGATATAATATTTATGTTACAGATGTAAAACACATTATATTTGTGGGGAATAATTTCTCATTATATTTATGGAAGTACTTAAGTTTTAAAGTAAACAGAAATTTTTTTTATTGATGTAATATTTTTTCATATTTTCAATTAATAATACTAGTTTGTAAAATTTAATTTTGTTTTTCATTTATTAAAAATTATTGAGTTATATTAACAAAAAACAAAAACAATACGACACATTTAAAGTTTTCTTTGTACTGTAAAAGTTTGATAATTTTACTATAGATATGACTTGAAAAACCTTATCATATTACGGTCTATATTTTTTCAACAAATTAAAAAGGAATTTATCAAAATATTTTGATGACTGCATATATTATAAAAAAAGACATAGTTCAATGCCACTGTACAATGCCATCACAATTAAATCTCTGAAAGAGCGATAGTTTTGTTATAATATTCGACATAACATCCTATAAAACAATATGTAATAATATAGATATAAAGTAAAATCAAATTACCTATAGTTTTATATAATCATTAGTAATAATAATTAAATTTTTTTTTTATTTAATTAATAATTCTTTTTTAAATTTAATACTTTTAGATGTTCAATTTAGTCAGAATTACAACTGGCTGCTATTGGCTAACTTAAATTGATTATGGATTGAGCAGAAAATAAAATAAATAATTTTTGATAAACATAATTATCTTACCTCTTTTCCAATACCATTCATTGAATAACCACATGGTTCAAATAAAAAATCATCAATTTTCATATTGGGTATTAGTTCGGATATTCCAGAATCCTAAAATTGTGTGAATATTAAAACAATGAATATAATGAACCAAATTATTAAGTTTTAAATATTTAGTACTTACCTGGGTGGCTTGGTTAGAATTCACTGATTGATCTTTTGTAAAAATTTGCATTACATTAGGATCTAGTTGTGTCATGAGTATCTCCAATGTTTGATCAGGGTTTTGTTTTTCATTTGTAAAACATTCGACTGTATGCAGCAACGCATATAAATACCAAGAATCATCCATTTTTGATGAATGCATATGCCTTACCACTCCAGCTGTAAAATATATAGGTTTTAAATAACAACTTATATTTGCTGTGTTATATTGTCCCTCAGTATGCAATATCTACCTACTTCCTTTAAATATAATATCCAAAGATTGAATTTCTAATTGAAAATTGCGGTAAGTATCCTTTTGAAGTTCAGGACGTTTGAAGTTTTTGCGCGAATAAAATACATTTTTCACTTCATCAAATCCTGTGAATTTATGTACATTACGCAGCAATGGCTTAATACATTCTATTGGCGTTGTAGTACCGCAGGTTTTCAATATGAATCGATCTTTTGTAATAAACATGCTACTTTCACTGTAAATATCAATAAGTGCAACCAACCTATTATTTTATTTTTAAAAGCTGTAAATATATTATTAATTACTATAAAAAGTCATTATACAAATTATACTATACAAAAACATTGTTTATGTAGTGTTGTGACAGCAGATTTGTTCTAACATATTTGTGGTTTCATTAGATTTTTATATTTTATTTAAAATACAAAAGTCATAATTGAAATATTTTTGTTATAAATATAGAAATTTATTAGTATTGTATTTATTTTAAATATAAATATTATTTTCAGAAATAAATTAGAAATTTTTAAGTCAAATAAATAATTGTTTGAAATCATTTGTAACTCCCTAATTATTTAAAAAGAAATTAGCATAAAAAAAAAAATAATATCTGCATTATGTTACGTTGAAATAAATTTATATAACAATCAAATGGTTAATTCTTACAACTTTTTGTTATTGTGTAGAAATAAATGTACAGCAACTAAAATATGATAAAATTTGAAAAAGTGGTCAGATATTTAAAATTATTATTACGCAAAATGGTTATTATTTAATAGGTACATTTTATTTTATATTGATGATAATACATAACTTTAATGTAATGATAAATATGTATAAATAAATTTTATCTTCTTTAATGTATAAGTTTTATCTATACTGATTCATGTGAAAAAATAAACTTTGTTTCAGTTTGTAATATTTCATTGTTAAACACTTCAATTTTAAAATATTATGTAAGACTAATTACCTCAGAACATAAGCGTCAATATCACCATTATTAGTATAACTGATAACTTCACAACAAGCAGCTTTCAAAAGGTCTTCATACTTCTCTCTAAAACAATAAAAAATAACGATCTTAAAATAATAATCTAATTTTAGAAGGTCAATTGTTTGAATTTACCACCACTATTTTGAAAACATTTTAAATCCTTACAAAAATAATTTTAAACATATATGGCCAAAAACCTTACATAATTTAGCAATATCAATTTACAATTTCCTACACTGTATTTGTAGTTGAGTTATAATTATTTTACAAAACAATGATTTATTACGTAATACAATGTGTCATAATCTAAATTGTATATTGTTCGAGATTTTCCACTAACACACAAGACAGAAATTAAAACAAAAAGTTATTCGAATATTAAATTATTAATTTGAAGTAACATTTCATTATAAAATTGATAAAACTTTCGTTTTAATAATATATTACAATGATTAAAAATATAAAAATATATTAAATGTGTATATATATATATCATCATTTCCTTCGCCTTTATCTCATCTATTTGGAGTTGGCCACCTTCGTCTTAAACCTCCATTTGGCCTGATCTCCCACATCCTTCACATACACACCAGCAATCTTCATATCCTCCTCAATTGTATTCAACCAATTTATATATATATACATAGTTAGTAATGTACATTGCATTATGTCTATATAAATTATGTAACATACAATTTCACTATAGACAAATCAAAAATGGATTAGAAATAATTATTAACAAAAATAATAGAAACTATACCAAGTTAACCATATTTTATTTAATAAAAAATGTTACAAAACTTAATTGTATTATATTTGAGCAGATCTTCTTGTCCCTATAGTTTTTTTATGTTTTACCCAATAAGAAAATACTTTTTAAAAGTTTTTTTTATAATCTATTAAAAAGAATATTCAGTTTTGATTTAAATATATTTAATTATTAATAATCAAATAAAGCTAATACTAGCAGTTATTTGTTAGTTTTGTTTGCAAGTTCTTAAATAATCGTTACTATTTTTTGTTTACTGCCTGAAAAAAAAAACAAATAGTATAATAAGCACCATAATCATTAACTCTTGTAACTTTTTGAAGAAATATAAATTCATTTTATGTTTCAGTAAACTTATATAATCATTTCTGAGTTAAAAAATTATTTCATTTTTTCATAAATTATTTTATACATACAAATATAAGGTCATGTGATACAATAGTAAACCATTTATATATCATAAAAAATTTGTCTTAAATTATAAAAATAAGTATCAATGACAGATATATGAGATAATAAAATTTGTAACAACAACATAATTTGTTAGAATAAAGTAAATATAATTTATAATTATTATTTGTTTATACTAACTTTTGCATAATTACATTTGTTATACAGAATATCTTATATATTGTATCTTCAATTATAATATTATATATTACTTAATTTTTAGTATTAAATACCTGAGATATGAGCATAATTAATTTGATAATTTAAAATTGTATATAAATTTAGTATCAAACATAAATAATTAAATGATTTTTAACTGCGACAAAATAATACTACAAAAACAAAGTTCAATAAAAAAATAGATTATCGTATGTTTGATTATACATATATAATAAAATAAGCAATACAATTAAACAAATATCTGTAGCAAAAAATTAAAATAATTAGTAATAATTCCTTTTTTAATAATAAAATATTCCGTAAAATATACTTAATTTTTAAATTATAATGTTAGTTTAATTTAAAATCTGCAATACAAAAAATATATACATTTCAAAAAAAAATTGTAACGGTATGCATTCAAAATTGGTAGATATTTTGAAGTAATGATAAATCATTAAATTAAAAAAACTATTCAGAGCTGGGAATTGTTTACTATATCATTCTCTAATATTCAGTGTTTATAAAAAAATATTAGTTCACTTTCTAGATATTTTACTTATACTTAGAACATTGTTTAATTAACCTTGTTTTTAAATAATGTAATTTTAATACTTAAAAACAAATAATAGTATTTTAAATTGTTATATTGATAAAATATCCAATAACAAACTAAAATAACATAATAATAACACTTTTGAATGACTCTAATGATTTAAACATTAAAACTTCACAAATAAAAACTAACTTTAAAAAATTGAATATAGAATTAAACTTATGATATATTTTAAAATCAATAGAATTAAAATTAAAAATTATATTTAATATAAAACAAAATATTTTTTTATTATCAAATATAAAAATGGTCAACATTATTTTATATGATAAGATGTATGTATATAACTTTAAAGATTCTAGGTTTATTTTCTAAATTAACAAAATAATAAAAATCGATTTTGTTAAAATAAGTTTTCTGTTGATTTCTCAGTTTCCAGAATTTTTTTTCTTATACAACTATTAGATAAATCCAAAAATTATTTGTGCCAAATTGTATTATCAACTGATTTAGGTACTACACAAGACTTAAAGCACTCATTCTAAAATAATATCTTTTTAATTTGAAAAGAAATATAATTAAATTATTGGCTAATTTGTAATAGATTAAGAATAAGAATCTATAATTTACCAAGTTAACTTTTAATTTGTTAATATTGACTTAATTGTACAGAAAACGTAAATTCTATTAGTATTAATCTTTGACCTACAGGATAACCTATATTACTTATCCTATATGGTATATAAATAATTTCATAATTATTTAAGAAATTACATTTTATATTAAAATGTAATCAAATTATTATTATATAATACACGGTGCATATTATATTATATGATATAATTCAAATTAAATATGTATAATTTTAAAAAATGGAATATATATATATATAATATAAAATATTAATTATACTTACTTTATTTATATATCAACAATAAATATAGTAGACATTACTTATATGTATAATCAATTAAATAATACTATTGAATATAATATATTAACATATCCTGTATAAATAAAAGCTGAAGTTAATCATTATTATTATTTGTATAATTTCTATGAATAAAAACGAATGTAATATAGATCATTTGGATTTTAAAAATTAAAAGAAATAGAAAATGCTATAAAAAATGTTAGTCTATATTGTATTTATACATTATAGATATCTATTAAAACAATTTAAAAAATTAGGAAATATTTAAACATAATGTTTCATATTAATTGGCTAATATTATAAAATATTAAAATCAACTAACATTCCTAATACTATTATTAAAATAGAGGATTAAATTAGGAAAAGTATGATTTAGCAATTTACAATGTGACTCCACAGCTCACATAAATTATATTTTGTGACTAGATTTTTACCTCAAGTATAAATAAACATAGAAAATGCAAAAAACTTTAATTTGAAGAAAGTTGACAATAAAACTACAAAAACTTAAGAAATTATTTAAAAAGTAATGTATTACATAATTACTTATCATAATAATGTAATTAAGCTATAAATAAACATAAGAGAATGTTCTTTACATAGTTTATATACAATTATAATATTTCATTAGTTTGTGTTAAGTATTACATATATATATATATATATATATAATTTTTAACTGGTATATATATATACTAGTTAGTAGTTTATACTTTCAAGTTAAGTGATTTTAATAATCAAAATGTATCAATATATATACTTAAAAATTATTTAATTAAAATACAAAACAAAAATTTTAAATAATTAGTCTAATTTTCTAGCCTTATATTTTGAAAACTTAAATTGGATTAAACTAGATTAATAAATAATAATGATATTCAAGTATGAATGTATACATTTACATATATTTAATGTTTAAATGTATATTATCTATCCACTAAATAAATATAATTTTTTTATTAAGACAACATTTATAAGCAATTATTATAGATAAGTGTTTCATTAGAACTCTTTAAATGTATACATATTTTTAATCATTAAAATTCAAGTATTACATTCAATACATTATGTATCTAGAAACCAATTATAACATACTCATATTGATAAAATAAACTTATCGCTTTAATTATA
>JAIPRN010001776.1:0-39386 GCA_025469175.1 Geopemphigus sp. TES_GeoC_2020
GGGTGTGTGTGTGTGTGTGTGTGTGTGTGTGTGTGTGTGTGTGTGTGTGTGTGTGTGTGTGTGTGTGTGTGTGTGTGTGTGTGTGTGTGTGTGTGTGTGTGTGTGTGTGTGTATGTGTGCGTGTGTGTACGTGCGCGCGCCACTCACTGGCGCACGCGCGAACGGGCGGAACCGATAGCGCGTGGCACGCCGGTAACACGGTGAACACGCGCGGCAGCGAGTATTTTCGCGAGGGGTGCGGCGCTCGAAAAACGGACCGCGCGGCACGGCCCCCGGTATCGACCGACCGATCGACCGACCGACCGACCGACCGACCGAACGAACGAACGACCGACCGACCATCGTCGCTGCCTCCGCGTCCTCCGGCACCGTGCGCGTTTTTTGGGCGTCGGCGAGCGCGGAAAGTTCGCGTACGCCGTTCGCCCGCCGCCGCCGTCGCCGCCCAAGCTCAGACACGCGGGTGCCCGGTTAATCGAATCAACATTTTTGTCGTTCGCTCTGGCAACGAACGCGCTGCCGCGCTCCGTGTTTGCGGTCGTTTTGATGTAACGCCGGCGCCGCGCCGCCCGTATAGAGAGACGTATATATAAATATATATATATATATATATGTGTGTGTGTGTGTGTACACACGCGAGCGTTGTATCACGCCCCGTCTTCTCAGCAACGGGCTACTAGCTAGCGCGCGCACGCGCACGCGTGCATACACACACACACCTAACAATCACCCCTGTCCCTTATAAAATGGTACCACCATCGCCAATTCGACCCTTCCACTTCCACTTTTATGTATGTATACACAAGGATTCGTGAGTTTTTCCGCACATATACCTCCCCTGTAATCCGCCCGCTTCACCGCACGCGTGGTCCGCAACCGGCCAAAAATCATATGTCGCTGCCACCGTCGTCGTTTACGCGGCCTATACGGTGACGATAATCATCCGCACTGGCGATTTAAAATTAAACGTTTCATATTGGCCACTTTCGCCGCGTCGTCCTTTGATTCCTACAAATTCGAACGGTCCGCTTTCGGATAACCGATACGGCCGTGACGGACATTTCTCCCATGCATCCGAAACGTAGACTCAACTTTTATAATTAGGTCGCGATCGTCCAATCGTAAACGTTTCATTCTGATTGTTCGTCCGGGTTTCCAGAGGACGCCGAATGTTCGTTCCACGCGAATATTTCGACGAACCCGTAAAGATTATCTAAAAACTCGTCCAATTTTCGTTCCTTTTCGTTTTCAACAATTCGAAAGCCGTCGACGACTCTATCGTGCACTTTTTTCGCGAATTATTCCTAACGAATGTTACGCATAATACAATGTGTTTTTCGATCCACGAATCGCGTGTGTGTTTGAATCTCCGGAATAAACTCTGTGCCTACGTACACGAATCAAACGAGCGGTGTTTCCATTAAATCGTAAAAGAATATCGAATTTATTATGTTCGCAGTAATCATTTTCTGTGTGTGTGTGTGTGTGTGTGTGTGTGTGTGTATGTGTGTGTTGTGAGGAGGGCCATATTTTCGGAGAAAATAATTTCGCTGTCACGAATACTGGCGCAAAGTCGTGATACCGTTATTTTCGGAATTCTTTTATCTGATAATGATGGGATGGCGGAATGAAATATATCTTGCGTTCGTCTAGAGATGACAAAGCGACCAATGGTAAACGTTTCGTGAAATAGGCTTAGTAGTTTTTCCTTTATTACGTCACTGATTAAGAACCGCCGTTTTCTATATAATCGACTTTTTTAGTATGCTCGAAAAATGGTTTAATTGAAAACACGGAATTTCTGATAAGGTGCTTCCACAATATACGTCACGTACGAGCAAAGTCGCGTTTCAGTATTTATTGCGCACCGTCAATTCTAACAAAAAAATTACTAAAAATTGTAAGCCTGAATTTGTATAGAATTAATATTTATTTCAACATAGAAATTAGTATAGAATAATTTTTCAAAATATTCACGACTTCTATTCCTATTCAGCTTTCTTCTAAAAAATGATATAACTCAAAACATTCGTAGTATCTTTAACATATTTAATCTTTATGTTGTTCTTAAAGTAATTCAATTTTTTTCTCGTTATTTTTATAATTTTAGGAATGCATTTTTTTTCTTTTTTATGTATAATATATTAAGTGCTTATTTTAAATGTATATAACAAAGCTTATTAAAATTTCGAATAAAAACAAAAGATTGTTTTTCAAAGTATAATGATTTACGAATTTTACGAATTTTCTAGGTGCCTATAGTTATTTGTAGTCGAATAACTACGCTTTGGTAATTTTATATAGGTAATTTTTTACGTACGAGATTATAAATATACGATCGAATGTTATATATGTGTTGATTCACTATTGAATCGATTGGTTTAACGTTACTTAAGCATGATTTCGAAAATTTAAACTTGAGTTTGTCGAGTCGTGTCCTAAATGGATTGGCTTTAATTATTAGAAAAACCGATCACTTTCGTCGAATTTTATCATTTCCCATCTTTAAGCTAATAGTGTATATGGAATATACGTATTGCACATGCTGCAATGGACACCAACGATGACGAGCAAATGGTAACACTTTACCATGATTGACTATATAATATTTCGGCATCGCCGTACTTAGGCGTACGGAATAAGCGTACACGCGAGGTCACCTAGTCAACTCACTCTCGTACAGTCTCACGGTGTGTTCTCACGTCAGAACGACGTCGACGATCGGCGATATTGTCTCGCGTTTACCCGGCCCGGCGGTGGTCGACCGCACCGCGCGAGATTCTCCGATAATGCAAAACATTAACTAATTAACGGACGATCGCGCACCGAAAATATTACCCTAGTCGCTAAATCGTTACATAATTACGATACGCGTACGCGTCTTGTAACTCGTTAATACAACAATCGAGACATTTTGCGTACACGTGGAGGGTTTGCGCGGAAAATGGATGAAAAATTCATTTCACGAAGTGTCCAGATCCGAAAATCGATTCAGCGTAAAAAATATTTCAATTTGTACACGCGTATTATAAAAATTATTCGGTTTTTATCGCGCGTTTCGCGTTTTTCTTAAATATTTTTAATAATTAATTGATAAAAACTGGAATATTCGAATAAAACAAACAATATATAAAAAGAGAGAGAGAGAGAGAAAGTCACACACGTAACTATCTACAATATCTTCTTATCGCCTAACTGACTAGGTTAACCTAACCTCAAAACGCATTATTATACAAATAATAATTGTAGGATCATTAGTATTATAATGCTTATTATTATTATCCAATAAAATGGCATTGTGTACATTATATAGTAACCCAAAAGGTCCAACGAACGAAATAATAACCATGTCCGTTATATTCAAAACACGTACGTAAATAATATTAGAAAACTGAACGAAGTGAAACGGATGTACAAATGGTTTCGAAAAATTAAAAAATAATCGAATATTCGTTTCGGGACGGTTCCGTGAGTTGTTTCCAAAATAAATTTTACGTAAAAATTATTTATCGATGTAAAACCGTTTAAGTGAATATCCTGCAATTACAAATTGATTTGTTCGAGGTACGGAAACATAATTAAAAGAGAACACGAACGTGTACGTCTACGACTGCTAACTCTGAAATATGGATCTTTCATGTGTATATCCCGAACTGTGCGGACAAAAACGCCATACATTGTTACGACGATCTGAAGATTTCATTTTATTTGTAACCAGAAAAATTATTATCGAGCGACTAAAGATTTTTTTTTATTTTTACATTAATCGTATTATATAATATTTGAAACAATTTTCTAGATGTACGTTCCCCGAGGAAACGCCTCAAATAGCTTAAAAATTTTATTCCATCGTCGAATTCGCAAAATTTATTTTAAAATATTTTCGTGGCAATGACGTTCCTATTTTGTCCTCGCTTTCCTTATTATTTATATATTCAACATTTTGCACTCTATTTTCGACCGTAAATCTTTATCAACCCAATTGTATGGAACGTACTATATGGCCCACGAACCAATGGTGGTCTGCATATACATATATTTATAAGACCGTTACATTTACCAACGTCTCGTAGACAATTTTGCCAAGTGGGAGACTTTCGCGTCTTATTGTTAGTCGTTATTTATAGTAAAAACAGTTGTTATTTCCGTCCCCTTTTGATGGTCAAATTTTGGCCCGCCTTCTACATGTCTAAAACTTTAAAAGCGCTACGAACCTGTTCGGTCGTTATTTGTTACAATATATTGAATCATCATTGATCTGAATGTATGCTAACAAAACAGTTCGGTATCGTTTTACCTAAGTGAAGACTAATATTTCGTAATTATTTTGGTAAAAATCGTTTGTAAAAAATTCGATTATTTCAACTATTTTAATCAACACATTAATAACGAGAATTTACTTTCATTCAGTCTATTCGTATCGTAACATTACACATACACAATTATGGGTCTGACCCGTCGATTTTTATACGATCCCACATTCGTTAAACGTCTAACTTCCATTTTCTCAGTGGATTTCAAAATATATATTTTTAATTAAACAATAAAATTATTATTGTACAAAGTTGTATTCGGTCAGTTTAGAAATATAGGAAATCGTACTGTTTTCCCGTGCCTCTATTATATGTTTTAAACGCTAATAAATGATAAACCTTAGCAATTAGTTCAATAATAAATACTAATACGGACATATTTTATTGAGATTATACCAAATTCCATATATGAATAATAAGTTAAAATAAAAAAAAAGTGTAAAACAAAACTATAAAACGATAGATTTGCTTTATATGACTCGTTAGGTATCTATGTAAATAGGAAAAAGTAAATGTAAATATTGAAATATCGACAACGTTACAAAATCGAATTATTGATCAACGCTTAAAATACGTTAGAAGTCTTGAAAAAATTTTTCACGTGCTTTTTAATTCGTTATTTTCATTATTTTTATTTTTATTACCGATTAATTGGTATATACCGTATATACTGAAATAGTACGTGTACTAATATATTGCCATTCACAATCTACTTTTATAAATCTTAATATTCTTTGCCAAACTATTCTTAATTCTTTTAACTGCGTAGGTACTTGAAATTTGCAAATATGGCAAAATTCCATTAAAGTTACAAAATTACGACGTTAAATTAAATTACTTTCAACGTACATTTCAAAAGTTATTTATATATATGTTGAACGTGTATATATGTATGTCGTAATGTTAAACGATTTCATAATTTAATACCATACGTTACTACAATAAGTAATATTCTCTATACGATTCTCCCAAGAACAATTATTTTTAAATTGACCTACCGTGAATATAATACGATTTGATTTGACATTATTAATTCCCTCCTAAGCAAATTAAATTCGATTTTTTAAACTTCTGCGGATTCCAATATTTTCGTATAATAATGCGTATATTTCCGATGAAAAATTCTAAGCACTATATTACAAAATCTAACATCGGTATCATAGGATAAATCTCATCCATGTTCATGGAATTAACGTAGATACAAATTTATATATGATTTGTCAACATTGTCTTTTTCTAACATTAATTTGTCTACGATTTCTGCTTAGGTGAATCGTTTGTATGCAATGTGGACTGAAATATTGTCGCGCCGTGCGCGAATTGTACGGATTAAATTTAATAATAAGCGATTTGCCTAGACGCGAACATTTTAATAAAACTGACCTTTGACCGACGATTATTCCCTTTAGATCGCCAATAATACGTTGAAACGTTTCCTTCGACGAATTAACGTAACACGATTGTAAACGTCAGTAATACGTGAATAACGCGAACAAAATTATCAGCAATAATATATTTTCATTGTAAGTTAGCAAATAACAAATCACACGTTACACGGCAAATGACAAACAAAGAACAATATACTTCGCCGTGACGTTAAACGAAGATTTCTGTTAAATTCGTAGAAATTTGTGGTTAAATCTGACGTCAAATCCGTCTCTTAATGTATGTCGTACATATGTAATTTATAAATAGACAGTAGTATTTGATAAGTCGTCATGGTCATCGTTGGGATTTAACTAAAATGTATTCATTAGGTTCTTATTAGAACGCGTGTATACAACGTATGAAATAAGATTGTATTAAAACAATAGACGAGAAATGTACAAGGACATTAAAATTATGAAATTCTACTCGTTTGTTTCGTAAGTTTAGTAGTTTACACACTAAACAGCAAGTAGTCAGCATATTGTATGTATAATAACTTATCAAACGGAATCGAGATATAAAATAATTGTTTTCTTTTTATAAGATAAATCTTGTCTATTTATAGGCGTATACATTTCATATACCGACCCATAATGAGATAATATAGATCCGATGGGTTCGAATTATAAGTTAACTGACGATAAATATAGTAGTAATACGCGATCAATATCGATCTCTGGATCCTTCGTTACATTTTATAAGTAAATGTAAATATTTTCAACGTCTTATTAACTATTTCTTTTCCTTATAGGAAGTTTTATTATTTATTATTTTAACGACTAAATTACGTGCATAAATCTTTCTTCTTACGTTTAAATAAAATCCTAACGAAAATACTTCACAAGCTTCACGCGAAAAGCCACAGGGTCAAATGAAAGTACCAAAAGTAACGATATAGTTTTAATGTTAGGTAATTTATACGTCTTAATCAAATGTCACGTAAATATGGAATAACGTTTAAATTGGTTAAGTAATTATAACTAATTAATTTACTTCATTTAGTAACAACACACTATGTGATATTAATCGGGGAAATAATAATTGGTCGCGTATTATTATAATATTATAAATATTATAATAAATATAGGATAAAATAGACTCCATTCAAATTATATGCTCATTACAGCTACCAAAACAAATAAACTAATTTGTCATAAATCGGCCAATTTAAACAAAATTTCGGATGTGTATATATGTGACGTTTAATTAAGGTGTATAATTAAAGTGACCCTTCTTTTTTTTACTTAACTAGCGTCTCTGCCATGGAATGGGAAAATATTAACGTACAGTACTCCAAAAAAAAAAAAATAAAGGTACAGCTTTTAATAAAAATTAACTGTATAAATAAAGCGTAGTACTAATTATTGTGGTTACAACGTTTATTCATATAACATATGTAATGACAAACTTTGGGTTATACAAAAATTATAGCGATTTTATCTAATTTTCTTTATTATAAACTGGTAAACAACGATATATGGATAAATTGTTCGTGTTTTGTCGCGGCATTATCTTAAAAACAGTCACGTTTGCTAATTTAGTAATTGTACATTCAAAAAATCTATTTCGTTAAAACAAACATATCGTATTTATATTTAAGGCAATCGTGATATATCGCGTGGACTTAATAAGAGTTTCACGATTTTCGATAATTCTTGTAAAATTTGGCGTTAATTAAAATTCCAAAAAGTGTACTGATCTACTTCAAATATAAACTGACCATGAAAAGAGAGCAATTTTAAGAGGTGCGTCGAATTTTGCTCTATTGGCACGTGGTATCGTCGATCAATGTGGTATAAGAAAACAAATATTCATAACGTTCAGAAACTACTAAAACGTACACCAACGCTCATTCGATGGAAACAATTAAAAAAACCATTAATGAATGAACGTAATAAAAATTCAAGATTAAAATTTACAAGATCCAAAATGAATTGGGCGAAAAAATGGAGAAATGTGATTTTTTCAATGAAAAAAAATGTAATTTGGATGGTCCCTCTGTTATTATCTTTACGATCGAAAAATGTATAAACGTCAAATGGGAGGAAGATCCGTAATGATTTGGTGTGCCATTGGTTAAAAAGAACGAAATTAAATTATTTTTTTAGATAGTAGAATAATTGCTATAAAATATAGATATTTCTTCACAAACCGAAAATTATGTTTTCGGCAAATAGCGGGAAGAAATTTTAATTCCAACAGTATAATGCCCTAATTCGTACCACTTATATCATAATTATGGTTTAGAACAAATTCTGTGCTAATATTAGATTGACTTTCACGATCTCCGGATCTAAATATTATTGAAAATTTTGGATTAAAGGAGTTTGTAAAGATGTCAAACAATATTCTTCAGTTTACGAGTTGAAACAATCAAGTTTAGACATTTGGACGTAAATTTCACAAGGTGTTATAAAAAAACTTTACGACACAATTCCAAATACAATTTTCGTCATTATTCGTGTTAATGAAGGTTCCGCTAAATATTAATATATACAAATTATTAATATAATTAAATTAAAATTAAAGAAATGTTGTTATATTATATATATTAAAAATATTCTATTAAAATTACTTAATTATTACTATTGTAGTTATATAATACTTTAAGATATATTGTAAAAATAATATACGAACTAAATATTAATTTATATTTACAAATAATTTTTAAACAGTTTTTGAAGTGTATATATTATAAGTAAAACTTTGCGAGTGCTTTATCTTTTTGTCGCTTACTGTATATATATTCATATTTATTAAGGTAATTCTAAATTACAAGTAAATGAGAAGTTTTAATTCAGATTATGCTGAAATCTCACTAGTATATAACTAGTACAGTTATATTTATTATAAAATGATTTACTATTAAAGTTTCAGACCAATAAATAAACGACTTCCAAAATTTTTTTTTTTTGAAAATTTGACTTATTTTATATGGTGTCGTATTTCCAAAATCATTTTTAACTTAAACATTATTAAAATTGATCGAAATTTCAAAAATTATACGTTACGTGCATTGCGATATTTTTGTAATTTATTCGTTAATATACGGCTAATAAATATTGTCAGTAGTCAACCCGTCGAAAGACATCATACATTATAACTCAAAATGTTGAAGACCACAAAATATTTATTACCTTTTTGTTCGTTATATCTTTTTTGCCATTACTTTAAGAGCAGTCCTGGCGGGCAACCATAACAATGTAAAGGAGGACTTTTACGACCAGCTTGGCAAAAGATATAGTCCAATTTTGGTAAACCCTGATTAAAGGACTGTTTACAACACGAATGATCAACTATACATAGTGTATGTGTGTAAGCTATATATGCTACACCGACAACTTTAATACAAGTATAACGTATTGTTGGTATTTTCTGGCGAATACACTATTGAATTGACCAACCGGCCGATCTTGTAACGAAAATGTAATAAAAGGCTTGTAAATTTATATATTATTCAAAAAAACATAATTTTACGTTAATTATTAAGTAGATACTTAATTACGTTTTTTCACGGAAACTATAAACGAAAAGTTTTTTGTCGCATAAACGCTTAAATAACTTCTTTCTACAACTCTTCAAAATAACAACATCGTAAACCAATTTTTATTTTTATTATTCCATTGTCTAATTAATTTTTAATATTCAGCGGAATAATGAAACGTAATACATTTTTTCACTTCGTTTCTTCGTTCATTTTTTCTGATATAATATATTAAAACGAATAAGTTAAGTACTCACGAAAATTTTTGATTTTTATGCGTCAAAACAACAAACAACAAACATGCCATTTATTATTCAAATTACGCGGTGCCATATTAATCAATCAGAAATCAAATACAAGAAAAATTTAATATATTTTGAAATTACGTACAAAACGTAAAAACAACTTAATCCTCGACTGTTTCCAAATTCGATAATAATATTTACCGTTTTTGTTTGTAAATTGAATTTATATCGATTTTTCTAATAAAAATGTATACATTTTATGTAATTGATTGTTTCAATTTTAAGGTCGATATTTCTATTTTCCTAATACAAACTAAATCATAAATAATTCTAATAATATTCCAAAATTTAGATTAAATTATAAAAAATTATCGAAAGAAAACAACAACTGTTGCAGTTTAAAAGTTTAATATATATTCATAAATTAATTCAAATAAACGAAAAGAAAAATTAGTAATATCTTTTTAGATAATTGTTTACGATGCAAATAAAGTTAAAGGTAGTGATATAATAATATTTCTTCGATTTTTCTTTTTAATATTTTATAATTTCATTTATTACAATCTTAAATCGAATATGATATTGGTCAAATATATGCAAAAAAAAGGATCTTAAGAAATCAAACTTGACAAAAAAAATGTACGCGCACTCGACTCGTTTTTCAAGTACGACGAGATTAATTATTGTTCGCTTTTAAATTCGAAACAAATAATTTATTTATTTCTATACAAGTACTTTATAACGTTGGATTACCATATACTTAATTATAGAATATAATAACAAATCATATTTGTGGTACAAAATTTGTAAGATTTAAAGTCAAAATTATCGTTTTTATTTATTCGTGATAACTTAATATTACAAAAACTATTATCGTTCTAATGTCCTTTATACCTGTTAAAACGTATTATCGAAAACTCTCTATAATAAAGAGGTGTATTTTATCGGTTGTAAATTGCGTAATTTTTTTAAAATACGAAACGCATTTTCAAACAGGCAATTTCAATTATTGTTCTTTTAAACGACGAACTGTATTGTATATATTCCGCGTGTATATAATATGTCTGGGACGTGTTTGTTTTAAAAATCGTTTATTTACATAATGTAATGATTTTTGATTAAATGGAATTGTTACTTATTAATACTACGTTCGTAAATAGAATTTATATCGTTTATACATGTTAATAAAAAGTAACAACAAATAATCGTTTTATAGAATCGTACTGCCGTTATCTGAATTATCAATTAAATATATCTCGTTTAAACAATTCATCGTGCGAAACGCGATTAATTATAATTTCCAACTACATTGTCGGTACGTTTTTGTTACTGTGTTTGGCGTACGGTAGCAATCGATCGGTCGGTATTACCTTTTTGTTTTTTATCGACAAAAATAAAATTTACAACGAATTTGAATGCCGACGCCTATATTTTTTAACCTACTTCGTTCTTATAATGCTTAAATAATTTTGTCGCAGCTTACCACACCACTCTCTTATTAGATTATTTATTTCAGGATTCTATATAATTTCCTATTCGTGTTCTTCGTGTTTCATGTCATCGCCTTTTCCGTCCACGATGTTCCTCTACCAACGTATCCTTCAACATCTCCATCAATTATTGTTTTTAATCGGCTTTCGGGCCTTAATATACGTTCCATCATCATATCGCTTCTAGATTGGACACGCTTCTCTAATCGCTGTTATTCCTTTAATCCGTGTAATATCTATTCGTTGACCATTTTTCCGGACCGCTAGATCTTTAACGTTTTCGAAGGGAAACAATTTAATTAAGAATATTCGTATACGATGGTAAATACGTCGAATAATATTATTAATAATAATAAACGGGTAAACCCGACAAATTAAACGTATTCGGGTACATAATTAGTTATTTATAAACGTTGATAATGATCCGCGCGCGTTACGGGTACATTTATATCGTTCAGATAAACCTTACGACGAATTTGTTTTATGAAAAAACTCGTCAGAAAATTCTAATGGATATACGCGGAAAATTAAATACGCGTTAACGTATTATTTTATAAACCAAACGAACAAACTTATGGTAATATAACGAATCGAATATATTTTTTAAATAACGTTAGTCGTATTTATTTAAAAAGAGCGCGTTTACGTTCCCAGTGAACCATAGTTGCAGTATATAACTGGAAACTGGAAAACTATTCGTAAATACGTAACTATTATCGAGTTAGGATTAAAAATTATTTAAAATTCGTTGTTGTTTCGGGCAAATGCGTGTGCGAACTAAAATTATTGCACTTTTCGCTCAAACTAAATTATATTTCTATACAATATTTTTGTATTTATCAGTTGCTATTTATTAGCATACCAATATGTTTGTTTGTAAAGTATATGAAAACACATTTGTTTTAAACTCCGTTTTACGAAATGTACGTGTAACGTAATAGCCCGAAAGAAATCACAATTGTTGGTTAATTATAATATTTCTAGTTTATAACGAGTATGTATAATAAAGTGACATATATAGCGAAGTTTATGCCCAATCCGAAACATTGAAACGATAAGAGAGCGCGTATTATTACGGAGAGAACGTCGACGAAATAATTTCGTTTACGACCTCGAACAAAACGACCGCGGTTATAAAAAATAAGACTCCTTATTTAATATGAACGTTTAGTTTTGGCGGAAAAATACCGTAAGAAAGAGTTCAAAATAAAAAGTCGGGTTAAATATATTATATAGGTAGGTAAAAGAAAAAATCGTTTATTTGCAACTTTTGTATTTAAAGGTGTCGTCCGCACAGATTTTTCTCGCTCGAAACTTTTTGCGTTCTGGTTGTAATACGTATAAACATATATAATCTTTTTTTTTTAAGATTTTAATAAAAGATTATACACGCGTATATGGGTTTTTGGTCCAAAGATTGAGTTTTCGATAAAAATGAAACTGAAAAGATAATGGGACCGTTGAAGTCCATTGTACGATGGTGGGGGGAGGGTGAAAGTTTTACACTAATACGGAAACCCCGTGTCAGCTGTTTCTCCAAGACGGTACCAGGGTAACGCACGAACGCACGTATATATATATATATATATATATATATATATACACAGACACACACAAACTATTTTAAAGAAATGAAATAATACATCCCGTTAAAAACGACTGGAGGGTAAGTTTCTCGTGACAGCGGCAGAGAAAATGTTTGTTGTTTAGAAGTTGGTCCCGTTTACATTCTACCGTTTCATATCTCTCTCTCTTTCTCTCTCTTTTTCTCTCTCACCCTTTTCTCCCCCCCCTCTCTCTATCTATCTATCTATCTATCTATCTATTTATCTATCTATCTATCTATATATTTCTCCCTCTCTTACGCTATTTTCATCTCCGCCCACCGTCACTCTGCACGGTCGCGATGATTTATACCGCAACAACGATGAGAGATAACTTAAGAGAAATCTCACCAATATATGTATGATATTATACAGTTGAACTATATCGGTACAGTGTTGTGCCGTGTCTGATACCCGATATCACCGATTCCCTACAGTGAACTACTTTCTATATACAATATGGCCTTGTCGTTGATAAAGTCTCTGCGTATGGCGTTGACACGTGTAAATATAATATAAACATATTTACGTAAAGGAAAAGGAAGGAGAATCCAACGCAATATATATATATATATATATATATATATATAGCGACGTCTTGTTAACTCGTCGATCATAGAATGGAAAAAGAAAATCCTATACCACGAATTCACTCCGAAAAATAAAATGTACGTATAGTTTGATCAGCTACGGTGAGATTCACGTTAGATAGGTACAGAAAAACCGCATTTAGATATTATTGTCGAAACGTCATACGATAATTTTTGCGCCGTGTTAATACGACAATATAATAGGCATTATTTATCATTGTGACGTTTGACTACGCGTTTTCAGAATAACTCGGCCGATCGATATTTTTTATCGGGGAAGCTAGGAAATTTCGTATTACAAAATAACGCCGAAACGTGCGCAAACAGAATATTTCGGTCGTTTTCATGGTAAATCGACGAGACATTTATCGAATTCGGCACGAAACCGCGCGTCAACGGTTAATTTATCTAATTCAATTTACGCGCCTAGCTGAATGATGGCGTTTACAAAAATACATTAAAATTAATTCCTTACGAGATATTCCCTCGCCGTCATATGGGCGCATTCGCAATGGTATCGGTATCGTTGTTATTTAAATAACGGTTCTGAACTAAACTCGATTCATTAATATTCGTTCGACTTGTCGGTGCTTCCGAAACAAAGAGAAATTAGGTGAATAATTAAGCCACGATCGGAACACGGTGATAAAATGTAATATCCGTATACATTTTATCATAATAATCGAGCGTATATTATCGATAAAAATCGAAATAATCGATTTCACCGTACTTAATAAAAGAATATTTGATCGTCGGAACGAATATTTCCGCGTTTAGAATACAATCATAATTGATGGATGTAAAAGTATCATGCACTTCGAGTAGTACCTTTCAATACATTAAGATAATAATACCGAGTGTCGTACGCATATCGTAGAATAGTTAATAAAATGTACGACCAAACGGAAATTCCGTATCTAGGATTATGATTCTTCCGTATAAACGATCGAAAAAACAACGAGAATGTATTTACTTGAAAACTGCCTGTTCCGTAACGTTTTCGTTTTGATAACGAAAATACCGTCATTTACGTCAAAAAATTACCGCTACTGAGAAAATCTGAAATTTACATCGGTAATATTGATACGATAAATATTCCGTCGATAAGTAGGACCGCGTGAAGGTTTAAAGACGCAACATTTCGCTCCGTATTTTTCTGGATCTGGTACGCTGTATTTATATATATATATATATGAGAAAAACGCGTCGTACTGAATATTCGTCCTTTGTTTTTTTTTATAACAATTCCCTAGCCCTTAATCGCCAGAAAATAAATTATAATTATCTACGCGGTTAGTCCGTGATACCAAATACGACGAATTTCCAAAATAACGCGTCAAAACCATTTAGTTTGCCATGATGTTACGCAAATAACTATAATTACGCGGTACTATATTAGCGAAACACTAATTTACGACGAAAATTAGAAAAATTCGATATTTTGACAACACGCGCGTCGTGCCTCCTACGCGCATAAACAGTACGCTATACATAATTTATTTTCGTTGAACGAATTAAACACGCACACGTGCACACACACACACGACCCAATATACGCAATTTAATATTTTATCGCGTTCGATCGTATCTCCCTCAGTGCGTTGTCCACCCTAATGAAAACAACGTACACCGACGTTTCGTTCGGCCCATTTATATGTTACGAACTATTTTCGAAATCACGCGTTAACTGTCGAAACGATTCACCAGACTACGGCTAAATCGACACTGAACGTAAATTGCGTTCCATAAGTAACACGATATCAGACGCGTATATTCGTTTACGTACATACACGCGCAATTTATATATAAAATGTACGTTCGTGGTCTAGAGATTCGTTAAGTAAGTCCTCGAATACAATACATGCCCTTGTCGACTTCGAGTACGGAAAAAACGGCTTAACACGTTCGCGACTTGTGCGTACTACATTCTATGTATGGCGATATATACGCTTACGTACTTGCGTGGTGCCGGTACATTGTACACACACGTGATAAACGTGAATATTTCGCCATCGGTTCTCAATGAATAACACGAGCGAAAGGCGAAATGCCTATAGAAACGCGTAACGACATCTATAGGGTGAGCCGTTTAGCGGTTTTTTCTTAAAAACGCGATAAAATGAACACGCATACATTATTCTCGTATAACAGGGCTTTTATAAAATGAGAAAAGTCTCCGATGAAATACAATTTCATTTAAACGAATACCTCGACGGGCTTAACGCGTTCTGTTAGTCTATTTTTCGAATTAGACATTTTTTTATAGTTTCAAAGTCTACCTGAAGAACGACTCGGCCAATATTCAATTTAAGGACTTAAATCGTTCGTGGATTTACGTCGACCTTTACCGTATCCCGCAAAATGAAGTCCGACGGCGTCAAATCGGCCGGTTCCGAACCGGTCAACCGATATCGCCAAAAACGGCTAACTACTACGCGATTACCGAATTTCGTGCGCAAAAGATCTACCGTCTCGTGAGCGGTATGGCGTGTAGCACCAATCGGCTGAAACCAATGGTCGTCCAGGTTCTCAATTTTCGGCCATAAAAAGTTTGGTTTACACGCGTTTGTCACGTTCACCATTTACCGAAACGGCGTTTGCGGTATGATTTCCGAATAAAAACGCCGTCACTCCACAATGTATGCCTAACTGTCGCTCTCGGTATTGGCTTCTCGATGACAACATTCTTCGGAGTTTCAGCGCTCCAGACGAGAACGAAAATCCCTTAAATTAAATATTGGCCGAGCCGTTCATAGGATAGCGCTTGCCGAAACCGTCAACAATGTCTTCGAAAATCTGGCTGACAAAATTCGTCAATCGAGATAGCCGTTCGAGCGAAATCGTAAATCGTAAATAATCAGAGAGACTTTTCGCTTTTTCTCATGAAGCCGTATTATACGAAACGAATTTATTCGTGTTCGTTTATCGGATTAAAAAAAAAAAAACCGACTAAATGGCCAACCCTGTACGTTGCGCGTATTATACGGACCCGTCGACTCTGCACCATTAATAGTTTGACGGCGTTACGAATAAAGAGTTGTAAGTTTTACTGCTAACAGTGGACCGCAAAAGGCTTTTAACGAGTGGATTCTAAAGCGCGTGTCGTATCTGTTCGACCGGAGAACGTACACGGTGAGCGCCGTGTATAACAGGTGCAACATATATTTAAAACCGCGTACGTCGAAACGTCGTGTTCCCGACGTTCCGTACACGTTGATATCGACGTCGTAATAGAAATCTTTCGGACTTTTCGAAAAAAAATTAATGGTTTATTAAATATTTGTGGATATATATAATGACGATTTCGTTCATTTTTCGATTATATCGCGAAAAATTTTTTCGAAAATAACGCGACTACATAATCGGTTAGGTCAGATTTCAAAATAAACGCTGTTACAAGCGTTTCAAACAGAATGAGATTGCACAAAGCTATGCGCGCCTGTTCACCGACCTCGATTTAATTAACCCGGCAGTTATTCTTTGGTCCAATATCACGTCCGACGTAAAACGTTATTTTTTAATTTAAAACTTTTACACGGCTCGTCGAACGTTCTAAAACGAAACGCGTGTTGTTATTTTATTCGCCTATGCTCGCACAATAAACGATTACGTTAATATTGATGGCTATACGACCATTTTTGCGAAATTTAAACCTTTAATTAGAAAAGGCGATTAAATCTAATCGACCGCATACCGTTCGTACGACCAACGTTTATGTTCTGTATATAATATGTCTTTTTATATGCCCAATATTCGTCGTAATCAAATTCGAATTATTTATTCCCTAGTTGGCTATTAGTTGTGACGAGCACGTTTTAAAATTCGACGTTCTCGTTTTAAAATATCCCGTACGTGGTGTTCGTTTTATTTTCTATTCGATTTCGCGCACCGATTTAACGAAACGAGCAAAAGTACTCGGGAAATCGTTCCTATCTCCGAATTATGCGAACCGTCTACATTACGTTACGAAATTATTTAAACTAAAACCGAAATACGTCGGCATTTGACGGTATTTATTTCAGGTAAAAGGTGTTCGCTTGATAGAGATGAGAAAATACGATTAATTAAATTTAATCGAGAAATTTGTGTTTTACGAAACTTCGCGGATTACAAATGTACGAGTATTTAAATACATTTTAATAACTTTCAACGTAGTATAATAAAAACGTTTTAGGGACAACTCGAAAAGAAAGATTTCACGTCGAACGTACGTGGCATTTATCGTATACCGAACTAATAGTTTATTATTTCGTACGTATTTATTGATTTAGTTAAACGGAATGACGAAAAAACGAAATTATTTTGCGCGTCGTTGGTCGTCACTATTCTTCGCTCGTCGAAGCATCGTGTGTTTATAAAGTTACCGATGATGATCAACTCTTGACCCGAACTTCCATTATTTGGCGCTTATTACGGTAGAAAATCCGGGAAAACATTCTAGTTCGAAACACGAAATCCAAAATATCGGTAACAATTTCAAAAACGTTTTACCGTCCGTATGGAATAAAAATTATTCTTACGTTATTCGTTTTCGCCGCGATTCGCTGAATAGTAGTAGAACACATTATTGACTGGTTGAAGTATTTAAGCGCGTTTAGAGCGTATCGGTATTTAAAATTTATAAAATGCGTTTACCGTCGATCTATATAAATTTAATAATATACCGTTTAGTGTTTCGTCGCGCGGCTGTAGTAGAATTGCCTATTCGGAGCGCCGTGCGAACTGTCCAATCAATGCACGTAAACAATTGTCTAACGACATTCCGTTTTGAGGTGAACAAAAACAAAACGACGTGTATATATTTAAACGTACCAAAGTGCCGTAATATTACGGTTAGTGAAGTTTTCAAGACATATATATAAATATATATTGGATAAATACGTCTATATATACAATTTTCGAATCGTTTTTCGGACCGAGAAAATTGTTTAATTCGTTTTTGGTTAAATTAGTCATTTATCAACGTAACGCTTAATTGTTTCTATTGAAGATAATTATTTTGGGAAAACGAAGAAGGAAAAATAAACGAAATTTTCGGAAAAAATTTCGTACGTAACGATTTATTAAAAACATTTCGGATATCGTTAAAAGCGTAAATAATAATAACGAACGACACGCGGGTATCGATATTTTTTTTAATTTCGCTCGAACGGCAATAATAATTGAACGCGAAATATACGCGCGCTTATATATTATAATTGAAAAGGCGTCCGTTTTGGTAGATATACTGTTGTCCGGAATACGCGTCGTAATATTTTACCCGTTCCTTAAAACGTTCGTTAATTCCGCGGCCGTTGGCAAACCTTTACCGCAAACGTCGCACGCGTTATTCGGCGTACGATTCAACCTATACCGGACGGCAGAGGGGAGATGAGGGCACTATTTGGTCGACTCCAGTTCGGGCTAATCGATTCGTATGCACGAAAAAGTGTATCGGAATTTTCGTTTTTCCATCGCGGACGACACGTGCGAGTCACGTAGCTCGCGTACTTATTGGTGTTGGGCTAGACGCGCGACGTAAATTTCAACGACGTCGCGGAAAACAAGCGAATAATGGCGAACGGCGTTCGTAATCACGAGACAATTAAGCCGCCGGGATTTACCGCGCTTCGAGTGTCGATTGTTATAATCGAATTCGTAATCGTATTCGTACGACCGATCGTCCGATAAAATTACGACGTCGTTCGCGGGGCACCGTGTGCGAAGGGTCGAACGTTCCGGAAACATTGAACGGCCGTGCGGTTCTTTTTCGAGGCCGCGTTACCGGCGTATATAATTTCCAGTTAAACTCGAGAACGGTAACGAAACGCCGTGCGGACACTCGTCACAATCCCTTATGGAAACCCCGTTAGCGTAAAATTATTTTCCGGAAAAATACCGACGAAACACGATCGATTTTCGACCTCTTATATACTTATACGTACATACACACACACACACTGCGAGAGAGATATTTATTATAAATATAAATAATATTTATAGCGTTATACTCGAGCGTTATCGAAACCGTTATCATTTATTATATATTTATCGTTAACCTCCCGGGTCGGGACGGTGGGCCCACGTTATTACGCCGCCGTAGCTTACTCGCGACGATCCATTCTTTTATTATACCGCAGCAGCGATCGCGGGCGTATCGTCGTGCTGCACGTTTGTGTACGTACAATCGGTTCGACTAATTAGACGGTGACGAAAAATCGACGGACGGGCGGATACGACGCGCAGCTGGCAAGCGACGGAAAATTAAAACGACCGTACGTATCCTACGATCGCGCGAAAGATGATTAACTACTACGATTTCGGAACGGAATGAATTGACGTCGGTTGAGAGAACGGTCGTGAGAATAATATATATATATATATATATATACGTTATTGTCGGCGAATATCGGGAAACGCGAGCGTAAGCGAAAAATGAAAGTTCTACACGGTCATCCCCCACCACCACCACCATCACACGCTCGCCGGTTCGATACACAGCTATCCCCCGTGGGAGAGCGCGTGCAATAAACTTCGGTAATTTGACAACTTTGGCGGAACGGTCGAAAAACACGTTTTTTTTTTCGAAAGGTATATATATACGAAACACACGTACGTATAATATATATTACGCGTATAGTATACTTACGTCAGAACGCGCGCGCCGGTTAAAGGGTTCTCTTAATGCGATTACTTTCCCGTCGCCGAAAGTGAAAAGAATCGTAAGTTTGTCGATTTTTTTCGACTTATATTACCGATAATAACCGGTACAACTATACGCGTTGTGTGTGTTTTGTAAACCCACGCACGCGAGACTAAAACTATTTCTTTTTCCCGTAAATAGAAGAAGAGTTATGTTAAAGATTTAAATCGTTTCGCGTTTACAATACGCGTTGTATCACGTATGTGACGACCGTTTCGAAAATAATACCCCGCCGTCGACGTTAATACGTTTGATAAAAACGGTGATAATTTTACGAAACGCGAAAAAAATTTGATCTACTTTTAGTTTTCAACGTAATCTCCGTCGGTTTCTCAACGCGTTTCAAAACCGTCTTTAAAACACCTAGGCGATTGCCGTAACAACCATCTCTCGCTTTCGCCTATTTCGGAAATTAGCCCTCTAGAGCGTTTAACACGAAGAATAACGATAAAGTCCGATGGGTCATGTTAGAGCTCACTCGATCGTGCCGATAATCATCTCGGATCCGATCCCATCCGACGCCGATGGACGGTAGTGTTAATCGGCCATTCGAATCGCCCGTGATTGTGCAAATAATCCTTTAATTATTTCGGCGCGTTTGTGGCGCGTCGTACATATCCCTTTCGAACGGCCGTACAAAATTCTTTAAATACGCGTCGGTTCGGTGATCACCGTTTGTCGTGCGGCCGGTGGAGTATTTATTGAATTAGTCCGGTAGTCAGAACGTTCGGACTAGAGTTCTCCGATAATATTCGTCGTCGAATTAAATAGTTTTTGTTCGGGCGTGTAATGGGTTTTCCGAAAAGAACAGCAACGGTCGGTGCGTTTGATTTAAATACAGTGAAAGTCCGTTATAACGCTCTCGTAGGGTCCAGAGAAGAAGAGCGTTATAACCGGGTACGCATAAAAACCGCTAATAAAGAAATCGAACGTATTTTATTACGCTTAATCGAAGTATTCGTGATGTTTCCAGTTTTACGGAAAGTCCATTGAAAAGTTCGGGAGGAGCGGCATTGAAACGATTATGCGAATCTCTCGCCGGTTGGATCGTTCGTAATTATTCTCCGAACAAACGCGAGTCGAGAACGACGTAATTGTTATCTAAAAAAGGAAAAAAAAAACAAATGTCCTCATACAGAGCGTTATAACCAGTATATTAGAGTGTTATATTGAGTAAATATTCGATAGAAAACTACCTATGTGACCGAGGGAAAAAAAGGTTATAATCAAGAAATCGTTATAAGCTCCCGCTTACGTCGTAACGAATGCATACTGTATATATATATATAGGTACAGCGTTATACGCGAACGTATTAACTAACGTCGATGGATATATTGCAGGGGTTATCGTCAACTGGTAGCCCGTGGACTTTTCGGAAGGTGTTTCCCGAGGTGTCGAATTTTCGCCGATTTCCTAATTCGAAAAACGATGGAAATTTAAAGAATAATAAGCGAAACTGAAACGTTACGGCGCGTCGTTACTCCACGTACGTCGTTTGTTCGTCGTTGACGTTCGGATACGACGGCGCGACCGATAACGATTAATTACGTAAACGAACGTACTGAATCCGAGTGACAATCCGGCTCGTTTTAGCCGACGTCGTCGTTCCGGTGATCCCGTGCGAAGAAGCGTTCGCCTCCTGTTCGTTGAAATTGGCACGCGGTCGTATCATTTTTTCCACTACTAAATTCAGTTCGGCGACGACAAATTGGTTTTCAATATTCGGTATTTATCGTACACTACGCCGCGGTATGTGCCGAAAAGTTGCCCAAGAAAACAGATTACGAGTGCCGGATAACGCTTTAGTAAGCTCCGAAATAACGTATTCGTTCCGGAAACGTTTAAACTAAACCGATTTATTAAAATTAAGCGTCGTATAGATAGAAAAAAAAACCGCGAGTTATTACGATTAAAAGTTAGTTTCCTTTTTTCGAAATCGGCGTAGGTTGCGAATACCGCCCCTTTCGTATACGAATCGAAGTCGTACGAAAATCGGCAAGCGAGTACGCCGACGTTCCGAAGTTAGCGTTCGCCGCGGCCCAGCGAGAACTATAAAAACGTTCCTCCGTACCCGATTCCCCTCGAAATCTACGGCTAATCGGTGGAACACAACGACGGAGATATTATCCTCGTCTCCCGAGAACTAACTACTAAGTTAGTAATTAGGCCGGGGGAAAAATTTGTTTTTTAATCGTCTAGCGAGCGACAAATGAAAAAAAAAAATACCCGGAGACCCTTTTCGTAACCTCGTAATTAATTCAACCGGTATAAATTCGAATTAACTTCGTATTTTCCGCGTACGATTACGTCGTTTTAAACGTAAGCCGCGTAAAGTACGCGCTAAGAGCGGTTAAAAAATTTAGAGTCGACCGACCGACTGAGTGACTCGCATGAGTTGAGCGTTAATAACGTTAACGATTAACCCTGGCCGGTACCAGGTAACTAATTTTGACGAGTGCGACGGACGTAGCGTTCGAAAAAAATTCTCGTTAGAATGCTGCTCGCCCTCTCTTTCTCTCTCCGTCGCTCGTATTAAACGGCAAATAATTTTCGTTTAGCTTCGTACAATTAAACACTGGCGTGCACCGTTCGGGTCTAGTACGTAATATATCGAAGTATTTTGATCCTAAAACGATATGGTTTCCGAAACGTTCGCGAAACACCGGTCACTACGCGCGTCCGATGCCGAACGCTATTTATCCTTTGGGCTCGGCGGAATTATAATCGGTTCGTTTTTCGTTTCTTCGTCTACGGACATTTTCGCCAATCGATCGTCGTCATCGGTCGCGTTCGTACAAATACTACGCGTAGGCCAAATAGCCGCCGAACAACGTTTAACTCGTCGTGCGTTTTTAACATTTCGTTTTACCGGTACGCCGAACGGAATAACCAACATACTCGTACGGATAGCGAACGCCCGGTCAGAGTGATAACGCGTAGCGACAAAGTTGGTAAAGAGCGAAATCTCGCAAAAGGGACGTACTTCGTCACGTAACGTCGAAACGGGTCGAGTTAGGTGTCGCTTCGCGTGTCGAAACCGTGTGGCCGGCAATCGCGATAACAAAGTACGCTCCGCGTGACGTTCGTTCTGTTGACTTTTCGCGGTGAAAAACCCTAAACACAATAAGACGTAAGTAGTATCGTTAAAGGCTTTCTTCACCACCACAACACGCCCGTGTCCAGACAGCATCACTGATCGTCTCAAACCGTTTGGACGAGGACGTTTACAGGTGCCGTTGCGTTACGTTTCGCAACTGATGAAGAGGTGAAAGAAACGGTTTGGAATTTGACGGAACGGAATTGGCGGTAGACACCTAAACGGACATCACGCATTTTGTTATCGTGGTGACGGTGGCGGCGGCGGCTACCATTTCGACACGCGACTACTCGCGATCAGTTTCGACGCTAACGAGGTGCGTTCTTTTTGTAACATTTCGCTCTTCATTGTAGCCACTGCCAATTTCGTTTTCCCTTCGATATGCTAACGCATACAGACGTTACATTCTGATTGATCCTCGTACATATCGATCTTACAACGACGTCTCGTACAATTATTCGGAGCAAAAGAAAGTTAAAAACCTGCTCGGGGTCGTATAGGCAGACGATAAATCTATTTACATAATACGATACGTTTAACAGTTTTCGAATTGCACCAACGCTACGTATTAATTCGTTACTAGACGTACCCGAGTACAATGAAATGAATAATAATTTCGGAATCGCCTGACGAGTTTTGGTAGAACGATCGATTCGTTTTACAGGTACGAACTGTTTTCTTTAACTTGGACCGAACAAATCGATTAACTTGTGGGAGATTTCAAACTACAAAAATGAACTTAATTATTCCTATTTTTTCGAAAAAGTTTTGTATATTTCAAAAGCTTATCGAAACTCGCGGTAGTTGTTAATTCAATATTTCAATATCGCAAAAACGTGCTAAAATATACAAAATATTCCAGACACATTTTCGGGTGTATTGTAGAATTTTAAAAATGTCTAGATTTTTTATTTGAGAACGTTCTCCATTTTCTGTATATCTATAGGAAAACGTAAGATACGAGCTTTATATAACGTATTATTTTAACGATAATTAAACAAATTAAAACGTTTCCAACACTATTTTAATACAGTTTTTGAAGTATTTGAACTATGAATTTTGCCAAAGAAATTCTTTGTATATACAATTATATTAGAAGAGTACATTTGCGTACAATAGTGAATGTACTGATAATCATAGCAATGAATCGTAAAAACGGTTATGTTACGTTATATTTTATTTAGAAATCTGAAACCACAGTATTTATAATACGTTAATCAATTATGTTATGTCATAAAACTTGAAAAAGTTTCGATAGAACATTTTTGCACATACTCGTTTTTGTATACATAACGAAAAATATTTAAACTTAAAACGTAGTTTCATTGTTGATAAAGTCTAAATGTTCTGACAATGTGATATACTCGTACACGATACATAATACAAATATATTTATATATTTTATTTAAATTTTAAAAAAACAATCGAAAAACGAACGATGTATAGCCGAAATTATTATTTTTCATCCTGAATAATTACATCGACAAACCTTCCAATCGTCAAATAGATGTTGGATTTTCAATACCATTCGGCTAGTAAAATGTTATTGTAATGGTACGTGTTTGAACAAATAGTTGATACACAAATGAACAGTCAAAACTAAATAGCTAATTTTTAGATTTTTAATTTTAAACAGTTTTTTAACAATCACGATGCTCGTAACTAATAACTAATAAAACTCTTAAAATTTCCTTATAATAGTCTATCAAGAGGTGGTGGTAAAACAATACGCCGAAAAAATATTTATGCGTAAAATCAATTATATCGTTTATTCTCAATACATAAAATGGAGTAAATATTCTTTCATTTTTAGAATACACTTTGATATGCCAAGTACATTTTCATTTACAAATTTAAATGCTGTCAATTTATCCATAACAAATAGAATTAAAATAACTTATATCCAAACAACATTACGGTCAATAAATATGCAAAAATACCTAAATATTTGTTCACTGGTCGTTAATAACATTTATTACCAATAATAATATTTTGCATGTACAAATGTTTTCAACATAAAAATGTCTATCACTTTTTTAACTTATGTCAATAAAATAATTGAAAATAGATCAAAAAAAAAAAAAAAAATCAATTGTAAAAATGGATAAGTGTAAAATATCAGACTACGATTGTTGTTTGACTTAAACACATATCTGTATATAATTTTGAAATTAGAGTTTAATCCTACTGGTTAATGACAATCGCTAATTGCGTATTATCCATTTTAGATCAAACAAAAATATAAATATATCTGTAATACATATTTGTACAAAAATGTATTTAGTCAAAACGGTTTTTCTCTCGATACGACGTTTGGTCAATTAAAATTTTAATTTCTATATCTTAACACGTGGCGAAAAATATAAACTATACGAAATACAATTCAGACATTTTGATGAAACATAGGAATAATTTTTGAACAGCTTATAGTTGCACGTATTTAATACAGTACGCTGAAAATGTAAATTACGCAGACTTCAAAAATTGAATTCATAAAACGTTTGCGAACATAATTTATTAATTTGTAAAAAAAAAAAGATGAATACTCGAAGATGCAGTTATTATTCTTAAATTGTGTAAATAATTCAACTAAGTCACTTGACTCCGCTAACAATGTCACTTAAAATTATGTCGTTCAGCCTTTAAACACTGTTGATAAACATACATCACAGTCATAGAGTCAATATTGTCTTCGTTGTTCGAATATTTACCTTCATCACTGATAGTATCTGAAAAAATTAAAGCACATCAAAAGTGTTATCCAAAGTTTTGGCTAATTAACAGCCAAAGTATAGATAGTAGTAAAGTATAACATAAAAAATAAATAAAAACTGACGTCATTTTGCGTCATTAGATTGGTAAATATATACAAAATCAATATGTATTGTCCGTTGAAATTAATGGAAAATGAAAATGAGTAGCAAATAAACGTGATTCTTTTATGCCCCAATCAAATTCAACCAAACGAGTTTAATATTTCTTAGATTATTGCTACGAACTATCTAAAAAGAATGTAGTGGCAAGTCAAATTTGATCCACAGGCCTAAGCCTATCTCCACTACTGCATTTGTACGATAAAAACAATTCGACTTACTATTGACAGCTCATTTCTTTGATCGATAATCAGATTTGCATAATTACGGTCGTCTTCTCTGAAAAATTAATTTTTAAGTTTTTATTTCATTAAATCATAAATATTTATAATAAAAACAACAATTACGTGATCATATTGAAATTTTATTACATATTTCGAATACAAATTATCATTTAAATATATTAATGTATACTTCATTTTACATTAATAAGTACGAACAACTTACGATTCTCATTATAATGTCAATCAGTAAACAAACATTTGACGCAAGATTTATTTTTAATTTAACGTAAATTTAAGGAAGTTTAATTGAAATTTTAATTAATTTGACTCCATTTTATAAATAAAAGTACACGTTTAAAATTTGGGATCAAATACTATCCAAAGTGTGGTGTACTTTGGTCATAGGTCAGTGGTTGAAAATATCAAAAAATCATTGCTACCTAGTTCTGGCTTAAATATACTTTAGTAATAATAATAATAGTTTAATATAAAATATCTGATTTTTACAACTGAAAAATATTTAGTACCTCATTATATTCATTATTTCCATAATTGTTCTCATCGTACATTTTACTGCACATTTGGCACCATCAGTAGTCACAATAAACGACGATTTTCCAATAATTTTTTTGAAGCCGCCATTACTAAATACTCTGTCATATCCATTCACGATTGCTTGTATCATGCAACTGAAATAACATCATCATTCACTTTCGATTTTGCTACACCTAAAAATAATTAATTTGGCATTCACGTCATTGTTAAATATTGCAACAAAAATATAAATTTATCAATCGGCACATCTTAAGGAAATCACCAAAGTTTCGTTTAACATTTAAAACGTATTATTGTAATATGTTCAAGAAACATTACGGTAACGGTTTGGTGAGGATAAGTTACATAATTCTGTGTTACTTTTTGTCAGATTTGTTTGAAAATTAAAAGCGTACCACAATTTTACTACAAAATCTGGAAATTACAATTCGAATGTTGATGTTTTAGTGTCATACAACCAGCCATTTTAGAAGCAAAATCGTTATTTGTTTTAAACAATACTAACTCCAAGGTACCACCAGATTTATCATTAAGTACTTCGTCGCTATTAACGGTGGTGTCCTTTAGCACATACGATGCGTCTTTTGGAAATTTGAAATTTTTATTTTCGCGATTATTTGGACAATGGCTGGAAACGTTTCGGTATATATAGATATATATTTATATATCGTTTTTATATTCGGATGTTTTGAACGAATGATACAGATTATATAATGTCTAAGATCATGATAAAAAATATCGTCATATCTGTTAAAATTACTTACTCAAATGGTTTAGACGTGAATAGAAATCACTCGTCGATACTTGATAGGTATAAATCCGAAGTGACAGAGCTTTAACTTCCAGTGGACGTAGGGCTGGCTGTGGATTTGCACTATTCATCCACGAGTGAAGCATTTTTTACTCAAACGAAATAGGTAATGTGGAAAAAAACACGCGTACTCCCAAATGTCTTAATGTTACACAATATGTACTCGGAACAACGTACTTACAAACCAAAAGATCAACGCCAATTTATCGTTGTAATCAACACGCGCACGTATACAAATGACCGAAACAGAAACACTCGACGATGAACGTAAATTTGACCGTTAAGTATTCAGGTAGACTCGAAGAATAAAAAATGTTGCGAAATGTTCAAAACAATTCGATAAGCGTATTATCATACGTTATCGCTATTATATAGATAACAATATATTTGTCTGAAACGCACGTTGTTCGATCAGAGGTGAAATTAACACGGGATAATCAATTTTCAACATTTATCCCCGGGACAAATTTTTATTTAAATTTGAGACTTACGCTATTCTGGCAACGTTTCTATATGTAATTATACCTTATGGGCTTCGATTAAAGATTTCACATCAATAATCGCGGTAATAAAAATTTCGAGGTGAACATACAGAAACAATATGCGTAGATTTAGTATTTTCTAAAACAAAAATATAAAAAAATTTAAATATTGATCGGTTTTTTTTTTAATCGGTTTCTTGGTTCGACGTCACGTTGCGATAAATATTCGCGCGTAATTTGACAAAATGAAAAACATTTTAAACGCCGTAGGAATCGGTTAATTAATATTTCGGTTACAATACTTATTTTTCTCAAGGCTAATTTCACGTAAAAAGTGGTCGTAATACGAACGCGTTGTTTCTAATACACATATAGGGATTACGTTTATTGAACGAGCTGTGAATTAAACGGGAACACGTTTTTTTTTTTGGTTACGCCAACGTGGTCGCGGTTTATTTGGGTGTAACGAATACATCGAACGAAATCGAAATGCAACTTAATTAAAATACGTTTTGAAATATTTATTATTTAAACGTTCAAAATAATACGAGTTAGTAATAAATAACTATTGTAGTCGAGCTTCTGACTATCGAGTTTAAACGATATCGCTTAATAGCTTTCCATTACACCCAGTTTCTAATAAACGATAGTAACAACAATTTTTAGTTAAAAATTTAAAATAAAGAGAAAACTGACAAAATTAGTCAATTTTCAAAAAAACAAAACAACCCCGTCCGAACGTATCTTTTAATAAATATGTACGGACATTTATCGTGTGCGTAAATAAATTAAATACACGTACGTTTTATAAATACAATTTTCCATTTACGAGCGCGTACTATAAGCGAACATAAAGTCTGGCCGAAAAATGCGACGAGCGTGTGAGGGTATCTGGAATTATTCGAAGCGAAATCCGGAACAAGTTCGCTCGTGATTGCTTTAAATCGATTTTAACGTCTCGCGCGGATTATAGATTTTACCAAATTTCGACGGAATATTCGTCCGTGGATTTTCGAATTTTCACGGCAAATGATGGTAGCGTACGTATAATTGCGTTTACGACAGATATTATTGTTGGTATGTTTCGAAATATATAAAGGAGTGAAATCACGCTCAGACGATCTTATAATAACCGATTTACGTAGGTGAATGTGGATGTACTTGTCGTGAATTCACGGTGTTTTCGAGCTTAATAATCCAACTGCGTATCGATGAATAAATAAACGTCGTTAACGCGAAACTGTGAGCTCATTTAGGACGCCCCGTTTATCGATGTCTAGGAACGTAACGATGAATCGGCGATTAACGTGTGATTAATTCACGCGGTTTAATATAGTATTATAGTAATAATTTCGATTTAGTGATTGGATCCTAGAATTCGCGGTAAATCGAAATCGCTCGTGGTAAATCGAAAGAACGTCGTGAACGTTTCTCTTTTTTATGTATATATTGAGAAACGATCAAAGTAAAAAAATATTATACATTTTTTTCGAAAACCGTTTACGACGCGAACCCCCACAATATAATACACGTGCTTTAAATAAACAAACCGCTAGCTCGTGTTTTACTTCGGATACATTGTTCACATTTTACTCGAATGTTGCTAATTGTTTTTCGTCGATAACTTTAAACTATATATATATATATATGCGTAGCACTAGTCGAACTCGGCATGCGTTGCCACTCAATGAGGAAAATGTCTGTGTTTTAATTCGGTTATTTGGTACGCCGTTGTTTTTCCATCCGGTACGTATACAAATAAATTAAGTTTCCCGATGACCGCGAAGTTAGCGGCGCAAAATTTACAGTATTCGACCATACTATTCCGACGAATTTGTCGGCAGTTTATTGGCCATTGTTTGGAAATGTCCCGAAATTTGTCGATTTTGTTTTTTAAAACCATCGGCCTTTTTCTATTACACGATAGCGTCGTAACACCAAAAATCGGACAAAAATATATTCCGACAACTTAGTGCTCGACTGGTAATTGAGAAGAACTCTCCGACGTTTGTTGGGTCTTGGATTGTTTTATACGCGAATTTTTGTAAATGTGCCGCTACAATATATCAACAGGACAACTAGAAAGAATCTCAACCCAAAACCGTTAAACAATTTTTAGGGCTCTACTTATTGGTCATTGTTGAAAGGTCTCGAAAATTCAGTCGTGTAATTCTATGATTTTACATATTTTTAAAAAAAAATTTCCATTCATATTTTACAAAAAATAACGCGTGTAATGTTACTGAAATATTAACTTCGTTCGTTATTTTTAATATTTTATGTAAATCATCGTGAACTTCCTCCAATGTCAGTTCAAACGATTTATAAAGGCTACGTAAATACTCTATAGCGTTGAATACTTCAAGTTCTCTGTCAATCTCACAATACAATACCTAAACATTGTTTTTCATTACCTTGAAAAGTTAATCGAATATTGTAATTTCTTTAATCGTTCGATTAACTATTATATTAGTTGGATTTTATTTTATACGTATTTTATTATTCGTTGCTATCTCTATATTCGTGCCGAATTCTAACGAAACTAAAAGTAAAATAATATATTATTACCTATTCTTTCGTACCGTCGTTTCGGTTGGACTCTCAGTCAGGTTTCACCGTTTAAGTGTAGGATTATTTTCAAACGTGTCCGTTATTGTTTCAATTATTAGCCGAACGCCCGATGTTGTTTTTGCAGTTGACCGTACACGTTGGCATCTTTTCGAACGACGCGTGTTATCAAATTCTAGTCGCGATTGCTTCGTGTTGATTCTGCAAATTTGTAAACGAGCCTAGCAATATTATAATCACGAGTGATCAGGTACACTAACGTTGATTCGATGTTTTTCTTTAAATTTCTATATTGAAAATTGAACAACCGTATCGTATTTTAATTCATTTGTCTCGTTCGAGTATTTCGTCGATCGTATCGCGATCGATAATAAGTTTTAATAATATCGAACATAAACATTATTCAATTAATAATTCGTTTACGATACGTAAGAAATTGTTCGTACTTAACACGAGGTGATCGTTTGGAAATGATGTGCTCCATACGTGCCGATGTGGTTTGTCCACATTTCGGATCGCTACGCGCGTTAATTTAAAGGATTATTAGTTAAGTAATAAACGCGTTTTTTCGAGTCGCGTGCACTATTACGAGTCGAGGGCTATCGGGCCAGTGCCACTCTCACGGGACGACAGGCTCCGGGGAAGGGCGGCATTGGGCTTGACGCAAATCGGTTAACTATCACTCGTTTCCGTCCGGGCCCGGCGTGTGTGAGTCGCGCTTCTTCTTCATTTAACGATGGCCGTGCCGAGCGGTCGGTGCAACTCGTCTTGGTGATTTCGGACCCGTGAAATTGCCGCGACGTTTCGTAATGTAGGACGCGTGCGCGCGAACTCTTTCGCGTCACCTTAAATCATATTTTCCCCGCGTTTTTCTATTGCCGCGAATCAATATCGGCACGACAATCTCGATGCGCGTATGTCTTTTTCGCGTCTGCATATCGTTCCGCCGGTATTCCTCCACGAGACGCCGACACTAATCAGATTTTACGTAGAACACTGTCCGACGGTGGGAGACATCCAGTGCGCAACAAAGCCGATCGTTTCGTTCGGAAACCCGGAGTCCGGTCATACCGCGAAATACACCCTGTAAACTGCCTACGCGTGCGAATTCCGCCAATAACAGATATTGACATTCGGTAAATGGTATTAACGTCCGTAACTATTTCAAATCGATGGTTTCGACATAAATCTGGCGAGTCGGAGCGGGCAACCGTCACACGTTTGTTTCGGTCCAACAAGACTGGTTTAAAAATAGAATATCATATTCCGATCAAACGGGAGAAATGTAAAAATTATATACGGTTTTGGGCGAGTTCTATCGAGTTGTACCTTTGACGTGTATTATTTAACGACGTGTTGCGAAAATTCGTATAAAGAAATCCAAGACACAACAAATGTCGGTGGACTTAACCAACAATGACCAACAAATCGAGTACTAAATTGTTGGAATATTAGTCTGATATTATTATTATTATTAGTCCGATTTTCGGTACTGCGTAACTGAATTGAAACCCGCTTGTTGTTATTGATTAGCATACAAGAAAAACAAAGAAACGTTCATATTTGTGGTATGGATTTCCGTTATTGTTCGTTATTCTGTTCGCGATCGGAGCAAAATAAACACCGACGGAACATAAGCCGTATCCAATACCTCTGTACACCAAATTTCTAGGTCGAGCGGTATAGGAAACGCGTAGGAAAGAAATATTCGTTTTTATATCAAAAAATACGTCACACGTATTATTTACATACTAAACATCATGTAGGCATTCATATAGGTATTCAATTTACAATCCATTTTTCTTTTATTTCTTACCCAAATATTTATATTAGTATTTTTTCGAATAATATAAATTTCATTGTAAATTAATCCCCATTATTCGTTTTACAGCTTTTATATATTTCACGTGTAAAATAATATACTTGCAACTAAATCATGGGTATGGCTTCTGTTCAACATTTTTTCACCATAATAACTTTTACGATGGTTATAATTGTCGATGATGCACGTGCTATACGTAAGTTAGCGTTAAAACCAATAGTTTCGTATTACAAAATGTTCAAAGTTATAATATAAATTACCTTTACTCTTAGTTAAACAATAATAGTTTATTTTTGCTCCTAGGGCTTCACAGAAGTAAGCGACTCATAACGTAAAATTTACAAAAAAAAAATATTACGCAAATAATACTATTTGTTATAAATATGTGGTTTATTATGATTATGAAAAAACAGAAAAAATTATCGCAAATTAAACTAAATATTCATTTTTTATTGAAATTTCTTATCCGTTTTATTTTAGGTTGTATAAGTAAGTCTACAAAGTACAGATCCTATTTAATATACCTAATAAATAAACAAAAATTAATCTTTGCATTAAGCTAAAATTGTTTTCAGTATTTACATCTACTAATAAGTAGTAATATAATCTTTGAAAATAAAGAATATCAAGAATACATCCAACATCAGAATACTTTAAAATTTTATAATAAACACGTGTATATATATATATATATAATATTTATCCGTAAAAAAATTAATTACTCATAATAAATACAAAATACTGATAATATTATTATATAACTTAATTCGTATTTTGCTCTCGAGTGTTTTTCAATATTGATTTACTGTATCCCATTTCAAATGTTAAAAAATCATTTAGATAGGTTCAGAGCTCTCACAAATTTGAATAGTAAGAACCATTACTTATATACGTATATATTAATATACGATACATAAATAATATCTGAAAAACCTAACGCATTTCAACATTTTTATTCGAATTGTTTTATGTAATTTTATAATTTACAGTTTGGGATTTTAATTATGCGATTTATCAATTTGACAAATTATTATTGCTATTGGTTTACTAAACGAGCATCAAGATATGTTCTTACATATCGCGAAAATATTAAAGAGTCAAATAAAATTTTTTGTATACGTATTTTTTGAAAAGTTTGAACAACGCGAATCTCAGCCATATGTTGTACATTTTTTAAACAAGCTACTTGCTCGTCTCACAAAGACGATGGATTATCGACTAACGACTTTTATCTACGTGATATCGAACCTCGTATATATTATACTATTATAATTTATCTTATATATTCGTGTTCTATTTATATTCGTACTCGGACGGTAAATTTATGATAAAAAGTGGTAGTCTTTCGATTACACTAAGAAATATCTGCGTACGCGTTTACTGATCAATTTCCGCGATACGTCTCATAATAAAAATCTCAATTTTTATATATATTTTACGTAGTAAGATTAAATGTTTGTCCCATGACCACTATATCCGCTTCTTGTATACGCGTCTGATTATAATAATAATAATAACGAAGGCAACAAAAGTTTCGCGTGACATTCTTATTTTCAATTTCAATGCTATTCGATTGGCATTGTAGTTGACACGATTCGCTTTTCGAATAAAAGCGCGCGTACGAAATTAATTCTTAAATATTTTTCAAACTTAACGTTCATATGACTTTTATGGTCGGATCACTAATAGAAATTTAACTTCGCCTGGATTTAAATAGAATTTATAAATAACGATTTTACATATTGTACTTGATTTTATTTGTAAAACCTCTATCTGGTTTGTATTTTATTTCACACTTAATTATTTATTATAAAGTAAAAAATCATCCTATTTTTCTTCTTGTAGTATTCGGTTCTGGGTCTGAAGCTCTCATATTTGCATATAGGAACTTCAGTAAGTTATATAAAATATCATTTACTTGTTACTTATTATTTTCCAATTAACGTATTACAATATCGGCGTATTTAATATAAACGTAATTAATATTAAATCGAATAATAAATAAAATAACGGTAATTTGGGTCAATTTATATCAATTTTCAATGTATTAGTTATTACTAAATTTATTTATTAATTCTATTAAATAAAACATAATAATGAAATCGGGTATTTGGAAAAAGTATAATCTCATTCCACACATGATTTAAAACTAATACTAAATGTAGATAAAAATGTATGTTACATAGATAAATGATGGTTGTTAAAATACTACAATGTAGTATTAATTTTATTAACTGAGTTACAAGTTGACTATACTATAAAATATTGATACCAGCACAAAAATATATCGAAGATGAACTTAGTTACAGTAAGTATTTATGTTTTAAGATTGACTTAAAGAGAGTGATAATATGTAATTCATCGAATCGAATATTATATATTCTAGAATTTACGAGTAGTTTGTTTTTTCGTTCGATTTTTAAACGATTTTTCGATGGCGAAATAATGTTGAATATGATAAGTTATATAAAACGAGACAATTGAGTAGCGACGGTTTTATTATTTGATATTTCCAAATTTGCGAGAAATAAGTTATACTCGTTTACGCGTAAACACTGATGTTTTCGATTTTAGATGCTTTAACACTATACAATTATACATTAATCAACGAATTAGTAGAACAAATAAATTCACTGGGCGAGTAATTTTTTTCTTATGTTTGATTACTATATATAAATTAAAAGTGAAAATTAACCGATATTGTCAACTCGAAGAAACTAAAACACGAAAATATTTATTTACGTTTAATTAGTTTTTCAGATGAAAAAACAAAAAATTGGCTTATAAACGAAAATCGTATATTATGATTGTTAAAAAATGTAGACGATAGCGCGATATATTAATAAAAATAATTTCATAATAGTAAATCATTATAAATTGTTAAATTAAACTCGATATTTTGCTAAAAGATGTTCGGTAAATTAAAATTCAATACGAGAAATATAAATCGTTATTACACTCAACCTAATATTACTTGTTGTGCTTAATCTTGAAAAGAAGGTACATAATGGAAGCGATACGACGTGATGGATATTATATATGCGAATGTTAATGATCGTAAAAAACATTTTTTATTTATAATTGAATATAAACCATATTTATTTTGTAGATTTTACCAATAGCGAAAGTTGGTACATCGATAACTTCTTCTCGCCAAATGAATGGTGTAACGATAGATATAAATTTGTTGATAAAAGTAAGCAATATTAAAAATGTATCAGATATAATGTTCGTTTACTAAATTATTTGCCGTAATAATCAATATCGATGTAACACGCCGTGTGTACCTCGATGAATATAATTGAAAACTAAAAATAATATTTTCGTAAATTTCGGTATAGATCGAAGTATCATTAATCATTCGAACACGTACAAATCTTAGGAACAATATTGAACTTGCGAACATTCAAAAATAGCTCTATTAATGTGGTTTACGTGATGTCGATTATGAAAATAGCGTACACTAATAATATTTTCCCTACGTTTTTTAAGTATTTCAAGAATTTTGCATGTGTAAGATTTCATTTAATATTACTTTTAATAATTTCCGTAGTAATTATTATATTATATTTGTACAAAAAAAAGTCGGGAATGTCTACAATAACGAATATAATAATTTATCTTATCGGTTAAACGTATTTTTCAGCTCAATTGAGTACACACGATAATCCAGGCGGATTTATCCGTAGGTTTATTCCTACCTTATATGTTCATTAATAGAAAGTTTACAGTGTGTATATATATTGTGTTTCGTACGATTAATTTTAATAGAAATTTAAGTTTATAAAATGTATTTTATTATTAATAACCGACAAAAGTTGTAATTTTTTAATTTACTTAACACTAGACAAATACCGTATTTTTCATATTCGTAGATAACAGTACTAATGTTGATGCTCTTAAACACGCGTATTTCAATCTCAGTAAGAAAACTATAATTTATTATTACTCCTTAATTAGTAAATCGTAATCCGAGACACAGGATGATTAGAGTCCGTTCCGGTCGAAAATGATTATGTGTTTCTGTATGTAACGTTTTATCATAAATGTATCGTGTTATAAGAATTCAAAACACGTGTAAGATTTATCCGGCGTTTATTTATTGCGCAGAGAATTAAATACGAATATTTGTATATTTCGAATTTTCGAATCAAACACGAAGTCACGTAGACTTTAGAAAAAACTGTCGTAACTAATTGTGATTCGATTTCGCCGCGACATTTATTTATAAATGTACGCCGGATTTCTTGGTAAAAATAACGTAAACGGGTATAATTTTCTTTGTGTCTTAGGTGCATTTACATTATTGTTCGAATTGAGCGTATTACGATAAAAGTTGTGTAACGAATAAAACGCTCGTTTCGTAGTCGTATAATAGGCAATAATTATTCAAAAAAATTGTGTTCGACTAAATTCGTGGTTTCTTAAAATTCGTTTCGTTTGAATAACGAATTCAAGTGAATCCGGCCGTTTGTAGTTCTTTGTAAATAAAACGCATTTATTTTACAACACATTACATTTCAATCTCATTTATTTCAGCGATAAATAATGTTGCGGAAAAAAATCGTAAGTTATATTTCGCATCTAGACACATATTATTCGTTTTCAATTTTGAAAAATATAACTATTTCTCTTACGTTAAAACTTATAACATTTTTATATAATACACACACATATATGTGTATATATATATATATATATATATATACATTAAATATAAATGTATTTACGTATGTAATATATTTATGTGTGTATGTCATAAATCTCTGTACATATTTACCGAAAGAAATGTTCAATCAATACGCATTTTGATATTCGAAAAAATGACTAATACATTACCGTAATAGGGGTTTGTGTTTACTATCATTTATCAAGAACAAAATGTAATGGAAAACTATTGTAACTAAAAAAAGACGTCATTTAAACGGGGACGTTGCGAGTTAAAACGACGTTTTTATCCAATTTACTTGTTATTCCACGACGGTTGAAATTTCAACAGTAAATAATTCAAAACGAACGTTATTTGTTAATTAACTCCGAGAACAAAATCCTGTCCAAAAATATAGGCACAATATTTATACGAATTAAATTTCGTTTTAGTTTAACAATTAAACCGACTAAACAGTATCGATATCTATATAATACGTAACAATTTGTTGTTATTTGTTTAAATTGTTTATCTTAAAAACGTCAACGAACCGATTTTAATTCGAGGTAAATGAATTTACGTAAATTGGTGACGAGTTTTTCGTGCACAGTAGTAACTTTTATAGACTGATCAAACGAATACTCCTAACATTGCCAACCAACATGAGTACGAAGTTAATAAATAGAAATTGTTTGTGTTAGTAGAAAATCAAAAATCGTACCGATATTTTGTTTTTGTCGAAACTGTAGCTTAATGAAAAAAGTATAGCATCGTACTCTTGTTTTATATTAATGTGTTTCGTTTTTTTCGTTAGTCGCACCGTTCAATAAAACTAACACGTAGGAGCTCAGTACCAGTCTATTGACTATCGTTATTGACCTAATATATCAATAATGTAGTAGAGCATAAAAGAACGATTACGATAAAAATTGTATAGGCTTTTATAAAATTGGAATTAACGTCCGATATCAGCCATCAAAGATTCGAGATCAACGAGGTTTTAAAGGACGGGAACTCTTTAATGTTCTCAAAACTCTTTCACTCTTCACATTGACAAGACGAGTTATATCATTTTGAACCATACACTTGATTTTTTTATTATTTCACGTACGAATTCGACCGTAACATTGTTCGTAGATTCAAGTAATCCTCGAATTCTCATCGCTAATAATTTACATAATTTAATACTAATAACGAATAGGAGTTTCATAATTTAATTTACGTTAAAAGGTACATTACTGTTTGATATTTCTTGGTCAACTTCAAAAATTAAAAATTAACTTTACAGTAAACGTAACTATCCAGGTTAAACGTTAAAATATTGACAATAAGAAATACTAGTGTTAGGAATTTATTTTCATCAATTTCTTAAAAGTACATAATTTTTCGTGTAACGTCTAATAGAAATATTATAAAAATCCAACGTTTACAAAGTGTTGGAAACAAATAGTCCGTATATATTATACCGTACATTTATATTTTGTATGGAGAAACGAGTGTCGTCTATGAATTTTTTAAAACCTGAACCCGGCGAATAAAAAAACGCCTACACTAAAATTAAAAACTGCGTTTGATAAATGTTTGTAGCTCTTTGAAAACAATTTAACTCGAGTTTAATCATTCAATCGTGTACAGTGGCCGTTAAATTAGTACTGCTGGGTCAATACTTAATAGTGTAAATGAACGTAACTTGTTCAGTTCCACGATCATCATTCAAACAATATAACGAATCGAGTAATTGAATTAAAACGCGAAATTTCAACGTCTGACTCAATTCAACATTTCAGCTTTGTCGTACAGCGTAAAAATTATAATTCCACATTACCAATAACGTATTTCTTAGACGGTGACACGCGTAGCCTTACGCTTTTATCCGTGATCTATTAATGTATATATATTCGTTGTTATCGTTATATGTAAATCTCGTCAGTGTTATTGATTATAACCTCTAATACGGGCGAATTTTGGGAACACACATGCGTTTACTATTGATCCGGCGATTCGCTATTTACTACCGGGAATCGCTTATAGTTTAAAATCGCCCAAAAGTGAATCAGTTGAGCAATCGTTGAAAATCGGAATGTTATTTAATTCAATTTTCTCGTTACGTCTAAATACTTAAAGACTTACCGTTTTGCCGTCGTCGATGTGTGCGTTGTCGAATTGTTCGCTACTCGTTCTATAAACGTTATTAATTTGCGTTATATTAATTGTTTAGAAATTACACAATTTTACTACGATTACCTTTTACGAGAAATTAACGTTGTAATAAGTACGTATATATCATAATTAATAATTAACACGTTCGTTGAGATACTCCAACGACGGTTTGGTTGGTTTTCTTATGAACCCGTGGATCTTTATCCTTGCACGGAATTTAATAAACGAACAATATTACTAAACGATTATTGCGTTTTTTAGACAATACCGACATTTATTTATCGACGCCGGTCGATGCATGCACTTTTTGAA
>JAIPRN010001777.1:9117-39378 GCA_025469175.1 Geopemphigus sp. TES_GeoC_2020
GTGTGTGTGTGTGTGTGTGTGTGTGTGTGTGTGTGTGTGTGTGTGTGTGTGTGTGTGTGTGTGTGTGTGTGTGTGTGTGTGTGTGTGTGTGTGTGTGTGTTTGTGTGTGTGTATATAGTGTATATATACGTAATATGTTTCGGTTAGGACTGTTTTAGGGTCGTGAAATCGCAATTAAAGTCGACTTACGCGCTTTAAACTCCCTATGCGTAACTCCCTCCCAGTCACGGCAGTCTAACAACACCACCCTTCGCCGACGCCCCAGCCACCGATCGGGAAGTTCAAAGCCGTGCACGTGACACGTACCTACATGTGCAATTTATACGTGTTACCGAATAGACTGTTGTCGACGGATAAGTTTCTGCCTTAGGAAATTAATTTTCGCCATTTCTTCTTTTTGTCGTAACTTCACGTGCCACAAATTTTGGGAGCGCGCCGGACAAACTTTTTTGTTCGACGATAGTTTCACCACGAGAACGGCGGCTATTTATACTGTACAATATCAAAAACCCTTTCAAGCTATCTTGATTTTTGCTTCGTAATATCTATGTATATATATTTATATATATATTTTTTTTAAATAAAGAACTTCTTAATCATTTCTAAACGTTAGCACGTGCAAACACACGATCTATTATAGTAGCATTATCATATCTGACAAATTGTTTTTAATTTCTTTTTGTTTCTTCTGACGGTATAAACGGTTTTAAATGCTTATGTACACATATAATGTAGGTATTATATCCATCTACACTGTTATATAAAGAGATAAAGTTGTACGCTGTAATCACAAAACTTCGAAATATTAATTTTTAAAATAACAATTTCGAGATTATGTATAAATTATTATTATTACGCGTGCTATTTATTATTCTGAACTTTTTTCGAACGATTTAAACGTTCGAACAAAATGATAACTACATTGATAATAATATTCACTTCGGATCAGAGCAGTTATATTACGCGGTAATACGACCACACGAGTTTCAAATATGATTTTATTTCAAAATTCCACGAATATTCAATAATGATTACAATCGACGGTATAATTTCCTACAAATAAATTATTTAGTATTTATTTAATATTATTTACTATAGGTATTGTTAAATTATTCAACCGAAATAACTTACAAATGAAATTGCGAAGCAATATATATTAGCCATAACGTAGGAGTAAATATTTATTTATTTATATTACTATCTATAGTAAATATACACAAGGCTGGACAAGTAAATGCTATTTTACCAACTAATTACTATCGTTAAATTGACCAATTTAAATTCACCGAGATAAAAATTAAAAATAATTAAAAATGTAATTATATCAGTTAGGTTGAATTTCCGTTTACTAATTATCATCAACTATTAACTTAAAAATATATACTATATAAACTATATATTATTTATTAAATTACGATTATATTTCTCAACAATTGATATGAAATCATAAGTTGTGTGTCTTTATTCGTTTTAGGCATTATTACTCTTACGAGTTATTTCCTATAACCTATGTCTACTTACAGATATATTGGATGATTTTTGAGAAGGTTGTATTTAACGAAATAATTTTAATTAAAATAAAATTTAATCTTAAAATATAAAATTAATTTTTGCATCAATATTTATATAAATACTTGTGGAATTCAAAGAAAAGAAGTAAATTGACGTAAATTTTATAAAAATAGAAGAAAATATTAGTAGTAATCGTTTTGTTCGTGTAAATACGACGTTGAACGTTTTGAATGTAAAAAAAAATACTTAAATATAAGAAAAAGTCTGTTAGGCTAATATCAAACAAAGAGTAATTCTTGAAATTCACAGTTTAATTATGAAGGGTGTCCAAAAAATAATGAGACTAAAATTCCTAAAAACCGTATTTTTTATTTAGAATAAACTTAACATTAATTTTTCACAGAATAACGTACCGAACCCATCTCTCTTTCCACTACTGGTAAAGATCTGAGAATGGTTATTCTAGAAGCTGTTTGAGTTACCTCTTAACGTTTTGTTTGCACGCTTGATGTATGCGTAATTCTTTCATGAAAATGTTATGAACGGCTGATTTCAATATGTCTATCATTTTTGAATTTTAAATATATAATACCCTATATCTTAAAACTGTCAACCTAACAAGTATTATTTCAAAAATTTGTATATTTTTCGTTGAAAATAATGAATAAAAGTATAGATTCGTTTAAAATTTTGGAATTATTAATAGGAACATTATTACACTAAACAGTAAAATAAGTTTTATATTTGAACATATATATATATATATATATATTTATCAAAGTTTTAGACATTTTATATAAAGCATGTGTGTTATTAATTCAGTAAATAATAATAGTTCTGATTTATTATGTAGATAAATGTGGATTTATATTATTTTGAGTAGGAATAAATTTATACTAATCTATTTGTTTTGTCACAAATATTTAATTATTATTCTTTAATAAGAAGGGAGAAACTTTATATTTAACTATAAAATGGAAATAACTGCAATAGCGTTAGATAATAAATATAAAACGGGTGAAAAGTAATAATTTTTGGAATTTGTTATATGTAATAAACTACTATGGTAACAACTTAAAAGTATTTGTTCTGATCCTAAATATTAATAATTAATAAAACCATTAATATACGTTTATATTATATATTTATATAATAAAAAATATTTATTAAATATACACATAATTTTTAGGTTTTTTGGCGTAATATTTGTTCTCACTCTTCGCTATTCGAAAATCGTTAAATAGTTTTGTATCGGCTAAGGTTTTTGAAAAATCGATTTTTGCCACTAACACGTTGCGCAATATCACCCTTCAATTATCTTATCCATCGTATGCAATAAATGTAATTGTTAATGGCCGGACGCGTGTAAAACAACCGGATTTGTTAACGTGAATACACACCGTGGAAATGTGAAAATGTTGGCAGTACAATGAAGTTTATCGTTTTGTAATAATAATAGTGATAATCATAACAATAATAATAATTTTATTTGGTGGAAAAGCGAACATTGCCGCAAAGGGGAAATAAACACTTTGTAGTGGTTTAACCGCACGTTTTATGGCCCAACGCGCATATATAATACTATACAAAAATGATGATGATAATAATAATAATAATAATAATAATAATAATAATAATAATAATAATAGTTATAATAATAGTAATAATAATAACAATAAGAAAAATAAAAAATGAGGATGATACCTAATTAAATTTATTAAATTTATTCGTTATTTAAGCATAGATACTTATTAAAATAGTATCATGTTTGTATTGTATGGAATTAACAAAATATATTGAAATTGGTCGGTAGAAAAAAAATTAAAACCATAATTTTCAGCGAAAGTAAAAGGCTAAGTCAGAGGGTTCGAAAGGGGTGGATGGTGGGACGGGTCAGGGTGGAAAAGGACTGTGCTTGGCAATGAGGCACGTCGGCGGAAGCGTTTCTAATTTATGGCGACCTGTTGTCCGAGAAATGCGCGCAATTACCGTTCCGTTACCGCCGCCGCCGAACGATTACGCGAGCACACGCCGGCATTTAACACGGCCATTTAACAAGAATTAATATCCTTCTCTAACCCCACGACCGAGTAAAGATCGCACGTGGTATATACATATACGTGTACATGTACCTGCTATACAGTTTTCAGACTATAAATCGCATCATGCACCTCTATGTTATACCTCACCGTTCTCACGACGTATTTTGCACTGACCTTTGAGCCGACAAAAGTCGCGCGAATTATATATATATATATTTATATTTATGTTAAAGTAAAAGTACAAATTCCGGTAAACGTATTTCACTTCATAATTGATCTTGGATTTTTTTAGGATATATATATGAAAATATGGTAAAAGTCAAATTGAGTATTGTAGTTGGAGAGGAGGCTTCTACAAACGAATTATAGTAAATGTTAGGATATACAATCAGTGATAGTTGTAAAAATCCGAACATTAAATAAAACTGAAGACTGCGATGATAAAATTATATTACGCGTCGTATTATTTATTAATAATTTAAATATAATAGTAATAAACATAATTTTGATTAATTAATATTGTTTATTGGTACTAGTGGTTGGCTACTGCTATTACATAAATCGTTTTTGGATAAATATTTGTATTGATACGTCGTACATTTTTTAAAACACTTGTTCAAAGGTTAATAAAATTTGAAAATATTTTGACGACAAAAATGTTAATCGAAATGAATAATTTTTTAAAGACAAATTAAATTAGTTGAGATAATTATTTAAACTAATATAATACCAATCTTTACTTAGTCCTAATGTTTTATGGACTATTTCAGTCAGTTCAGTTTCTTCACTATGCACTTTCTAGATATTCGTTTGTTTTAAGGTTTGATAATACATTTTTGGGATAGTTAAGCTTCATGTAGTTCCCTCCTTTTTGGTTAGGTGGGCTAATGATCGTAGTATTCATATTACTTAGTACCAATTTACACTTATTTGAGCATTTTAGATATAAAATCGTAAATATTATTATATAATTCACGAATGATACATAATAATTTTGGGTCTATAGATTTTAGTGGATACCAAGGTTCATAAAAAATCCTCATTCTCATTGACAGTAATTTTAAAAGAGGCATAAATTAATTATAAGTTATGGACCCTTTTGGAGTTTTTATTTCCTTTCTCCTACCAAAAAAACAAAAAAATGACTATTCCTATTATTAATATTGTAATTTATATTGACAAAAAACTAAAAATTAATAAAGCACTTTAATTAGTTTAATAATAATATATATACATATAATGTAAATAGCGTTAGTTTTAATATTTAATGCCATTTAGCCTATTTTTGGAATCTCAACAATACACTTATTTAGGCATTATATTTATAATATATTTATAAGATATAAAATTAAAACATGCTGTCATATCTACTTCTACTTTAAATTAAATTAAATATATTCCAGTGATTTACTTTAAAATTATGATTATATTTTATTGACATCAAGCTTTGAAGTACAAAGAAACAATTAATTAAAAATCAAATTACGTTAGAAAAAGTAAGAAATACTTGTTTATTTTAAACCGACAATTCGTTTAGAATTAAATTATTTATTTGAACGTTAAAAAGACTACTAACTGACAAGATGCTTAAAAAATATACACAAATTATTCGATAGTTTGATATATTGGACAATAATATTTTTGTTAACAAGAGTTTGTTAGAAATAAAATAAATATTATAAGATAGAGGATCGATCTTTTTAAAATTTGGAAATAATATTATTAATATCAAAATCTGACAGTAATTTATCTAAATACATATATACAATATATATAGGTATTTTCAAATGTTTGTATTTATTAACTAATGAAATGAAAAAAAAAATTTTAAACGTAAAATTTAAATTAAAAATACATTTTAGGTGTGATTAAGAAGTGTTAAAGATAGAAATATATTTTTAGATTGTCAATATACGTATAGTCTGAATATCTTAAAATTAATTACGTATTAAAATTAAAATAAATCAATAAATCAAAAAAATAACAAGAATTTTCATTATCACTATACAATTTGAAGAATTCAAAGTACGATGTCTATTTACATTTTAAGTTTTTCTAAAAGAAATTACCGATCTTTGAAATTATCAAAATGTTGTAATTTTTAATTCAGAACTGTTTAATTTTTTGAAAATGTTATTACGTTTTATAATATAAAATTATCATATAATTTATGTCAAAATATACGTGGAACGTCTGAACTGTTTTTCCTAGACTATCCTTATTTTTACGGCATATATAATATAAAAAGGGAGACTCGTGGATGATGTGTATGTTGGTTCTAGTAGTATACTTAACAGATATTTTAAAGTTGTTTGGTTAAAACGATATCCAGAAATTGTAAAATTTATATAGGAGAACATATTTTTAATTTTATATTCAGTTTTCCGAATGAAGCTCAGATTATAACAAATATTGTATGATAATTAAAATGTTTAAATTGAATTTCAAATAATTTTTATTATAACTTATAAAATTGTTCGAGATTACAATAAATATGTTAAAAATAATAATATAAATTTCAATGAGCATTACATTTGTAATAAGGCAAAAAAAATAAAATAAATAAAATAAAAATGAAATAAAAAAGGAAATAGGTGAGGAGTATGCAGGAATAGGATAGAAGGGAAGACGTGGGTGATAGGTGAAAGTGTGAAAGGGGGAAGTTTAATGAGTTATTACAGTTATTTTATTCGAGGTCGTGAATACGAAAATTATTCAAGAACGTAATTAAGAAGTGTTAAATATTCGAATATAATCAGACTATGCGAATATAATTAGTAACAAGTGTTAGATAAACAGAATCGTATTTTCTTACCCAGTCAACCGTGCTCGACTTCTTTGGTCTAGAGATACCAGAAGTTGTGGAGATGTATGAGGAAAAAGGTTGGGTCGGTACCTTTGTTTCACAAATCCACCGACAAATGTTGAAATAACAAAAACTCAAGCAAGTTGGTGATGAATGACTGGACTAGTCTTTTGGAATACCGACTCCTTGAAGATAGTTGGTGGCTGGTGGCTGGAACGTCGTCAGGTGCAGTGAACTTGCGCTGGTGAGAGACTCTTCCATTCCTCTCGACGAGAGACTTTTCTTCTGAAAGACTTCCCTCTAATGCACGAGTAGACGGGAGACTCGTCACTGTTGCTTGAGAGGCGTAATTTTTGGGTTATATAGGCTTCGTTGGGTCATGTCCCCATAGAAATTTGGCACATCTGGTGTTGTGGCGCTTGTGTTATTGATCTCGGTGTTTGTATCCCTGAGTTACTTTGTTTGGTTAATTCTAAGTACGCTTTTTAGTTTCGGCGTGTGAAAGTATCTCGCGCCGTATGCAATTTACCGTTATTTGGTCACTAATCTTTTCGATCGGCATGCTTTATGTATATTTATATTTATTACTTTCGAATGTGTTCTCTGTTCAATTTATCCAGTTTCTGTGTTTTGTACAGATATTCGATTTTGTCTCTTCTTATTTTTGACTTTGGCGCAGGCGATCGGACGATTTTCCCTTTAGTTACTCAGCAACCTTTATGGTTGGCATTCTTCATGTATATTTATATTTATTACTTCCGAATGTACGATGTACATTATGTACATTATGTACGATTTCTCTAGTATAGTAAGTATTGCAAGAAGATCGAGGGACAGTTCGTTTTATTAAGGAATCTTAAAATATTTAGGTATAGTATTTTTTTACATAAACTAAACTATATTATAATGTGATGCATATCATTATACAGTTAAAGATATAATAACAATATATCCCAGTAATAGTTTTACTATAATTATGCTGATATTTTTGATTTCTATAAAGTTTAAATTCATATTATAAATAATATATTTTCGATATTTTTGTACGTACATTTTCAAGTAAAAATATACAGTATTAGAATGTAATATATGTTATTTAATATTATAATTGTCACTTAAATGCAAATTATATACAATTAAAAATTTACCAGGATCAAAATAAGTAAACAACGCTTTTTAAAATTTAGTATTCTTAAAAATATAATATAAAACGAGTGGATATACAAAGATTCCTATATATATTTAGTATAAATTAATACACAATTTACGAACTTGTTAAAATTAAATTAACTAGCTTATTTTAACCAATTAGAAGTAAAATAGGAATAAATTATGGATTTAAAAAATATTTTTTTATTTAATCATCGTTTTTTTGTAAAAAAATTAATTATCAATTTAATCTTTAATTAATTGACAATTTATATGAAATTTAAATTTTTTGACTTAATTTATTCTTGGTATTACTTGTGACAGCACTGTGTTTGACATGGAATAATATATAAAATTAAATTAAACAGCGCTTAAGAACGAATTGGTTAAACACGACGATATAAAGTTCTTAATAATAACTAATGTGGTCATATAAATTAGGGTTTAATATTTATATATGTTATTCTTTGTATACTTTCGTATTTATATTTGTAAATAGACTGTTCGAGTCTTGAGATTGTTCTATTAAACGTCGTATATATATATATATAATTTTATTAAAAAAGCCAAGAGAATTACAAAATATGCAAAAAAAAAATAATAATATAGAATTAAATTATCTAGCTATTTTTAAATTGTTCCAAATTATTCGTCGACGAACATTATCGATATAAAGCATATAATATACGCTAGTTATCTAGCGAGGTAACAATTTTTTTCTCGGACGAGAATTGGACATGTTTTTATTTATCTAGATAAGATACAACACCGATTATCGTAATGTCACATGGAAGACGTGAAATATAATCTAATCTAATAATTATGCGATTACGCCGAAATTTTATATTATATAATATTCGTGTATTTGTGTATACGTATGTATGTAAGAGAGGGCTTAGTCACATGGGTGTGCGTGGTTAATCGCGTGTAATCTAAAGCAATAACAGTGTTTTCCGTTCTCGACGACGAAGGCGTTGTTTGTAAACCTCGGGACGGTGGCGTTAAGTCGCGGGGAAAAAAGAGAAACGAAAATACTTTATCAGTCCGTAAACACCGCGCGTATATATACCGCACACACGTTCGCGCCCCGCACGCACCAGTTGCTTCGGCTTAAGTAACGTGCGAATATCGGCATATGCGTTACCCGGTTCATTAATCTTTCGTTTTGCACTGCACTAGTGTTCCCAGAACGCCTCTCTATACACATAATATATTTAAGCTCGTTTACACGCACATATACTCGTATTAACTCCATATGTATATGTGTATAATATAAATCCACACACACACACACACACACACACACACACACACACACACACACACATATATATATATATATATATACTTGTTCGCGCGCTTTGTACAGTGGTCTTCGCTGAACGATGGGAAACTTATTATATACGCGTGAAAACCGACCTATTCATCGCGTACACACATTATAATATTTTATTATACTCGGATGGCATTCGCATGATGACGACGGATATTCTTGCGAAAAATGCGGTTATTAAAAAATAAATAAACAGAAAATTATAAAAGTAACGGGATATTGTGCGAATTCATATACAAGTATACGTGAATTTATAAATGTTTATATATGCACGAACGAAAAAGTAGAAAAATGCCGTTCCTATACGGCGCCGTCGTTTTTATCTAGACAATTTTATTTTAACGACAGTGGCCGCCTGTTCCGTCATTTTGACGCAACCGACAAAACAAATTGATATAGACGGTATGAAAAACTTCTCTTACACGTATTAGTTTTTTTTGTAACGTTCTACCGAGCTATGTCGGTTTTCGTGCTGACGTGACTATTTACGCGCGCAAAACTTTTATACAAATTAATCACAAAACGCCACGGCGTTTTGGAGGCTCACACGAATATCAACTTTCGTGGGCTATTGTGCGCCCGGCTAGTATACAGCCCTATGAAAAAACCGTAAAAAATACGAGATATAACGTGACAATGACGTATATTATGCACAAATGTATGAAATATATATACGCGCTTACAAACATCCATACATAATATGACTTTACGAGTTCTTTTTGTATGGTGATATCGTTTTTTTTTTATATACAAATATGTTAGCGTTAAACTCTTATATCCGTTTATTTTATAATTTAATGTACTATTATATAATTAAAATAATTTAATTTACGTTCAAATGACATAAATTCTTTATCTAGAAAATTTATTGAATAAATAGTTTTTCTATAATATATAGTTCTAAATTGAGTGTCGTTTAAGTATTTACATTATTAACTTGTAATTAAACTAGACGAACAATTTTTGATTATCATTACTTGAATTATTATTATAGTATATATTTTAAATAATTATTATTAATATAGCGTTAAATATTACAATTATTACTCTAATGATAATAATTACTGTAATTTTAAAGTTAAATTTTGTAAGTATTATATATACAGTGCTAATAATAAAACACTTAGAATTAAGTTAATATATTAAATAAATTAAAAAAAAATTCCGTATAATGCAATATTAAAAAGGTTTATACTATATTTCTTGTTGTTAAAAACAGTGTTATCAGTAAACACGGATTTTTCGTTTTCAATTTATTTTAGTTAAACATTACACAAAAATAACGAAGTAAATAAGAATTTGTTCACAGATATCTTTACAATATAATTAAATAAGTTAATGGTATATTAAACTGATAAGTTAAGTTATTTATAATATTATTTTAACTTTTTACTTTATTTCGACTTATTAATCCTTAAAAACAATAAACACGTGAATATTAAATTAATTGCTTATCCTGTTGTGTTTTTTATTAGATCATTTTGAACATTACAACAATATTATTAAAACTTCATAAACCTAATATTAGCCGAATAATAATTGTTAACGAATACATAATTTACACAATCATAATATTATATAATATTAGTTGTTATATTATATATGCGTGTGTGCATGTATGTATTTTGTACGTTAAATTCTAACAATTTTGATAGCTTTATAAAACAAGCTATAAGTAAATCTGTTTTAAGCGAATATAATATAATAAGTTATTTTCTATATATTTATATAAATATGAACTAAAAAAGTACAATCAAGTAGGGTATAGATGAACATAGTTATGAAAATATTTCTGTGAAGAAGAAATGACTAAATCCACTATATTACAGGACTCCATTTACGGCTCGCCAAGCTGATTGATGTTTTTGAGCTTCGAAAACCTACCTACCTATGCAAGCAGACTTCCAAAAATAAAATAAGAGAAGTCCAATTACGGAACGAATTTAAGCGAAGAATATTTACAAGCAGTGCTGTAACAACTAAGTTAGATGTAAACTTTCAAAACATTTTTTCATAAAAATAACTTCAAAATTTTCATTAAGTAACGCGCAAAACAATTTTTTTTTTCTTATATATAACTATGAAGAAATGAAATAATAAAACAGTTATGAAATCATTCTTTTTTAACCTCTACTTACTCTGCCTACCTCTTATAAACGATTTTGATCCATGATTTCGGAACTTATTTCAAATTCACCCCTCATCCGTAAAACATCTTGTAGACCCCTGCATTATAATATCGAGTTTGTAAGCTATTCATTTAAACGTATATGATAAAAAACATCGAAAATATATGTAATGTAAATAATGACTCGATTTTATGATAAGTAAAAACACGAAAAAAGCAATATTAAAAATAATAAATAATAAACGAATAGTATATTCAGCTTAAACAGCGGATAGTGTTAATATTATTAAATCGAGTAGAATATGATTGAAAACATTATCACGATACTAACGTAAACGAAATATTTGAGTTATACATGTATGATATTTAAATTAGTTTTATAAACACGTCATTTAACTAAATTTTACACACGAATCAACTAAAACACGAAGATCTACATACATCACAAATGTCGGTATTATATTAAAGTAGTTTTTTTAATAGAACGAAACTCGTCACTGGGTATAAATACTGCATAGCCGTGATCAAATAATAATGTGAATAGTATTAATAATTAGTGAAATTACATTTACGCATAAAAAGATGAAGATTTCGTTTTAATGTTGTAATTTAATCACAAAATTGTATATTTTAAAACGCAAAATCTCGAATAAGAAATTATAATTATATAAATACATACACATTAGAAATATTACATTTTAAACTTTTTAAATATTTTCAAACCTTAAATAAGTAAATTCATTTATATTATCAATTTAATCAGTTTTTAAACCTTTATGAGTTGTTTTTAATTATCCTTAACGAAACTGTTGGGAAAATAAAAAATGTTGTTAAATAAAGTATTAAAATTGAAAATTTTGATTAATTTTAAATTTATTAATTTTAAAACCTGTGTGTATTGATATTTTATTAAAAAATCTATTATATATAAATTGAAATAAACCACCTGTAAAAAATAGGAAGTGTGTTTAATAATTTTTTAATTAAAACAAAAAACAAAACAAAAATTCTTGTTAGTAAAATTGTTACATATTGATAATTTGTTGGTTAGGTAATCAATACTTATTGAGAAAATCGAAAAGCCTGGAAAAAAAAACAATTACATATGGTTTTCACGTCGTTCAGTATTTAAATTATATAGAAATTTTATTTTTGTGGATAGATACATATTTCATGTCTGTTGACAACGCTTTTTTCGGGAAATATTGAAATTTTCGACAACTATTAGTGAAATATTTATAAATCATATTACGAATACAGGATTACTTCAGGAATACTTTTATGTTTATCTGCATATAGAAAATTGCGCAACTTTATTTAGGAAGCTATCTACTATCAACATATTTTGTACCATCGTCATTGGTTCCTTGACAAGATCATCGAATAAATAAATAAATAAATAATATATATATAATTTATATTTTGTCCAATAAGAAATGACGCAATTATCGTGGGGAAAAACGTCGTGATTTGTTTTAGGGGAATTGTTAAAAAAAAGTTTTCACTGAAAATCTAAAAAAATGCGCGGGTATGTATATGTATATATATATATACTCATAACGAATTTATCACTATTGTGTATATGCGTTCAAGCGCCATATATTGCTGAGAAGTTTGGTTGCCAATTTGGTTTCAAGTCGAGCGATTTGTCCTTAATTTTATGTGCTTTCTTTTTGTATGCGTTCGCCCCCGTGTTATTACCCGGCGACATCTGCAGTGACGGTCCAAACTGTCGGCTATAAGCGATTCCTTTTCATATATTGCTTTCTCGATTACTATATATACGTGTATGAGAACTTTATGATTGTGTTAGTGTACACATACATACATACATACACACACACACATACATACATACACACACACACACACATATATATATATATATATATATATATATATATATATACATCACTAATCGATGGTGGAGGGGGAAATTCGTGATCAGTGCAGCATTTATTACGAATCGGTGAATTTATCTGCGATTGTATAGATTTCTGCCGATGTCCTTCAATACCCTGACACTGTCTAGTCAATATTTTACATCAAACAGTATTATTGGTTTTAATAAACAATAAGTTACTATTTGTAAGGACAAATTTGGAATTTTTTTAGGGACCGAAAAATTTTTTTTCGTTCGCAGGTCCCTCGGAACTCTATATAACCTAATACCAGCATACACATTTCAACCTCGTAATTGTTCATTTCTTCTCCAGAAAATACTTTTGTGATTAAAAATGAGAATTTCAATATGTTTTTTATGAATTTTGCATATTAAATAAGAAAATTATGTAATAATTAAAAACAATTTATAACTAGATAAATTATACTTATTAATACATTTATAAATAGAAACAGAGAAATTTCTAAATAGATCAATCCTTATGGGAAGGTAGTTATATCCCCCATTGGGAGACCAAGACACATTCGTTAAGTTGACTAAATTCCATAAATTGTGATATGATATTTTGGTTAATTTTTACGAATTAATAATTATAAAAAAATTATTAACTGATACAAGAAATAAACTCTCAGAAGACCTATGATACTTCAGCAAGTAGTGAGTGTATTCGAAATATTTTTCAAAAGAATAAGAAAGTATATAAAGTGGCCCGAAAATATTTGTTTTTCAAATGAAGTTGACTACTTATTTTAATTCGGTGTATATATCACACACTCACCAAATTGCAATGTTAGAAAATTAAAATTTTTATTTTTTAACAACGACTTTTAATTTAATCGTTTTATTTAGGATTTAGCGTCCCAATAATTATTTATTTCGAAATAGATTTAAATTTGGAACATGGATATTTATAATTATTGGGTACGTTTTAGACATACGATGTGAAAATATCATTCCGATTTTTTATGATTTGGATACACATTTGGGTTATAAACTGTTTTTATGTGTATTTAAAATAAATTTCAAAATTAGTTTCAAGCTTTATATGTAGTTACTGTTTTATGCACTGTGTGTGCAAGCAATTAAACTTGTAGCATGTAGCTGTAATAGAATCGGTTATTCGGAGCACTGTGTTAATACGTACACTGGACGGTAGAGTCGCAATTGGTGCTAACAATTATTGTAATTAATAGGTAATTAATTTTTTTTCAAAATAATAATATCGAACTGTTATAATATTAAAATATAATCATTTTTGAAAGAAAAATAATATATATATATATTTCTTAATATAAATTAATCAAATGTTTAGGTTTCTTGGGTTCAATAATTGTTCCAAGCCGCCCCTTTATATACGATCACACAAAAAAAAACAAACAAAACCCAAAATATTGAAATCAAAATATTAGATTATAATTAATTAATCAACGGGAGACGGGGTCTAATTTAGGTTACATAGCCGACGGATCGTTTTTAAAGTTACGCGATTTATTACTAACGCTTTTCACTTCTCTCAGTTTCAGAGAAAACCATTGACCAAACGAAGAAAACTATATATATTTACTATAAGTACATACACCCTCTCTATTGTGTGCAAACGAAATCCATTTCTGAGTTTAATACCCTGCGAACCATAGCGGAAAGCGATTTGAAGAACTAACACGAATTGGCTTTTCGAAACACAGTTCAAGTGCGAAATTGGCGATTTTCCGACCACAGCAGACGAATTGCACTGTGCGTCGAGACCCATACAATAGGTCTTTTGATCCGTGTGACCAATACCACCGCGACCGTCGCCACAGTCCTTGACCACATTGTTTGAGTTTTTGACCATAATCAGCTAATGCCGAAACGATTGATATAATATTATTATTGTATACATTAATTTAAACGAATTCATCATGTTATGATTTCAAGTTATTTGAAGTATATTGTCACTTGAGAATAACAATTTTCAGTGAAGTCATTTTTCGAAAATATATTTTTCGTTAATTATTTTATAATAAAGTATTTTGTACTGTATCAAGCTCATAATAATGTTTCTATTTGTATTATTAATTGAAATACGCAATACGAAGAGGTATTATATTATGAATAGTAAAATATATTTTATTCCTTATTACGTACCATAGAATTTTTCAGAAGTTCTTATATAATGTGCATACCACAGAGAAATAACTATATATATATATATATATGACATAATCTATTTACTGTCTGTGCATTGTTGTTTCAATAAATTGTTATTTCGAAATAGTGTCACGTTAATGATAAAAAAAAAATGAGTTATTTGGAGTATACATTAGAACAGATGATATTGATTATATTATTTAAATTTTTTTCCCCCACAATGATTAAACATCATAAAAATGATTTTTTACTTTCACTGTCATCTGTTTACCGATGAGTGATAAAAATGTCATTAGGATATAATGTAATTTTGATTTCGTTTATTGAATATTCATTTTCTATTTATTAATTTTATATATAATTTTAGAAAATTATTATGATTATTAATAGTTTGTCGTTATTTAATTAATTTCATTATAATTGAATTGCCAAACTGTATTATTTTTAGAAGTTGTCTAAATTTCAACAGAAAAATTGACAGAATTATATTTCTCAAGTTAGTGTTATTATTTCTTACATGTTAAAAGAATATGTTTCTTAGTTTAATCTTAAATATTCTATAGTTTTTATAAAATACTTATTAAAAGTTATGATTATTACAATTATAAATCGTATGTTAAGTAATAGAGTGATATTTAACCAGTATCTAATAATTAATATTTTTTATTAAGTTTACCGTGACGTCACGTTTAAAAACTATGGATACAATTTGCTATTGAATATGAGATTTATAAAGGTGTATTGAAGCAATTAATAATTTTGTTTTGTTCGAATTATATTAATAACATACATATTGAATAATATGTGCAAATCCCATTATTAAAATCAAAATCTGTATCATCGATTTAAGTTTAAAACTTAAAACGCGTGCAAAGTTTTATGATTCATTTTGATCATTATAACATTTATATTGCATTTAATTTTTAATTTTTCACAGAAATGTTCTATATTCTGAATGATATAATGAACTACTTTTTTTGATAATGAATCAATAATACATTCACTTCACGGAAAGCTATTAAAAAAAACCTCGGGCAGTGGGATGCCATCGTTTATTTTCAAAAAGAAAACAACACTCATTCTTCATGGGAAGTTTAACTGGACAATCTTCTGCCACACAATCATTCACAGAAAAGTAACAACTCTCTTAAGTCCTGTATTAAGCAAAAATTAAATCATGCAGCGACTTGATTAGAATGGTCTTATTGCAGAGATAAATAAAAAATCACGATGTTTCTTGCTGTAGCTGCGTAATTTGCATATGTTATGATATAATTTATAAGTTAACGACGAATAATTTTTTTAAATTATTATATTTTTATACTTATAAATTTGTAATTAGTATCTAATATAAGATATTATGGTACGAGAATTTCGTCGTAAACGTGCGTTAAATTTTTCAAAATTAATATACAAATATTATATATTAGCACATGGTAATAAGGTATATTTTAACATCCGTCAATATTACTAATAATTTTATTCTCATAAGTTTTTAAAATTTGTGTTGTATTTAAAACAACTATATGTCCAAACATACTTTATAATTATTATTTTGAAGAGAGAACCGCTAGTAATACGTAAACCAATTTATATTTAGTTTCATATTTAAATTTACCAATGATGTTTTAAAAATAAGCGAAAAGTCCGAATTAATTAATTTAATTACTAAAATATTATTATAAAACCATTTGTTACTCCAATTAAGTGCATGATTTTTCGTAAAATAAGATTTTAAATCGGTACGTAACCTCTAAAAGTGTTTTAATTTGAAAAATTAAACTTTATATTCCGTGCGTAAAACCTTATCAAAGTCAATATTTATTTCAAATTAAATATGTTTTTGATAAAACTGTATAAAACTTAATAAATATGATGGTTATTTATAATTATATATTACAATTATAAATAATGATATATTATATATTATATATAATGATATATAATACATAAATTATATTTATAATCTAATCTAGAAATGATTTGAATTATTGAAATTCAAAATAATATATTACTTTTTAAAATACGTTTTTGAACATTTTCAATTATGAAACATAGAATTTCTTTATTCTCAGTCAACGATATTTAATCATACAAGACTTTTAATTTATAAATATTGTAGAATCCAAATATTTGGTGATTCTAAATTTGGTTATCGATAGAAATATTATATATTGTAATTTCTATTCTATTTATCATTCTCAGCCCTAATAATTTACAATAATAATGTATACTAAATATACATACACACTTATGGAGTACGTGAAACGCAATAACCTTGTTATTATAACGGTTCATGTTTATATATTTAGTTGAAAAACGATACAGTTGTTCTTAACGAACTATCATCAAAGTAAATATGAGCACTATTGATTGAACTATTTCGTCTTGAAAAAACATTTGTCGAGTATTTTCTAACATAAATATATTGAATTCCTAATTGAAGAATAATATCAAAAGAAAAAAGAACGTTCGGTGTCAAATAAATAGATAAAATCATTACTAAAAACAGATCCAATAATAATAATTATGGGTTCCAAAAAAATATTCATTGGACAATTGTTTGCATTAGTTTTAATAAAGAATACCATTTAATGAAATTTAATTGAAAAATCTTCAACCTTATAATTATTATTATATTGAAATATTAATATGTAATTAATTAGAAGCGGAATATTTTTAAAGTTCAATTAATTAAATGTTTCACCGTCATTTATAAAATATATCCATTTAAATTTGCATTTACAAGGCACTTTAACATAAAAAAAAAATAAGCAACTTTTGATAGAGTTCTACGGAATATTATTTGCCTTTAGTCTGTTAAATTTAAATTTCGAAAAATAAATAAATAAACGTTTTGGATTGGAAAAATATCGAAGACAAATCATACGAGAATGTGATCGTTTCACTTGTTATGTTCTAGACCGCATGTCATTCTATACCACTAAACTAAAGAACAATGTCGTTTTTATTGCATTTTATTTTTTTATACTCAAGAGTTTCATTATGTGAGTAACATGACGTTTCATTCTTTTTAGATAAAAACGAAAAAAAGAAGAAAAAAGAGAAAAATATATTATATCGCTCGTTCACCAAAATAGTAGGCGTATAAAAGCCATCAACTTTCGGACAGCCATAAGCTTCTTGGGTGTGTTATTAAATTGTTTTTCCTTGCGTATCTCAATTTATTGTTTTGTTTCGTAGACGAAAAGCAGATGAGGAACAATAAGAAATGGTATTTTTTTTACGGTCTTCAATAAAGACCGTGATTGTTATACGGCACATTTGGCACAAAACTCACCCCTTCGATAAATAACGCGACGTATTTTACGAGTGAAACAAGAAGACGGAAATATATACAAAATTCGGAGTAAAAAATTGTTTTTGTTTTTTTTTTTTATTTTGACAGGTACGCGGTAAACGATATAATTTATAGAGTTTTGAAAATCGCATTAGTCGTGTGTTTCTCAAGGACAAAACAAATATATAATTTCTTGCCATTCTCTATGTACAAAAATCGTAGTTCGCATAATTATATTATATTTCATCCTAGTATATGGATAATTTATTATAAAATAATAATCATTAACGCTTGATAACGAATTGAAATTTTTCGGTATTGAATATTATTTGGATTACCGGTTTATATTTTCATTTTCCTATTTTTTTTTTAAATCTCAAGAATTTTTTTCAAAGATATAACGGTTTCTAATATCAATTTTGAATATTGATTTTCATTTTATGATTATAGTTATATATATTGTTATTTTAAATTAGTTTCATTTTTGTACATTGAACGCCATTTTAAATTATTGTTTTATATATTATTTTTTTTAACGTATCATGATTATGATATTGTCGATAACCATAGATATTATAATTTTATTTTATTTTAAATACTAAACTATTATAGCTATATTAAATACTCGTACGTGTAATTGCTAATTATATCGACAAAAATACTATTATTATACTATTAAATATTCCACGAAATATGAATTAACAAATTATGGATGCTTAACTAATTGTTAGTCGATTAGCTATATACATTGTACATACACACGTGAACACCAAATTTCAATGTTTTCGAAAGAGATTTTGATTTGAATATTGATATATATATATATTTGTTATAGTTTAGATACTTAATACCAGAATTGATACCTTATGATTTTGATATTAGTTTTGGTTGTATTTGATTAAAATTTTTAACAGTTTTTGTCAGTATTTAAAATCAGTTTAAAGCCCTAATAATAATTAACAAAAAAAAAAAAATTTACTTAAAATAAATAATCGCTACTTACAAATTATAATGTACATCGGCCATGTTAGGTCTATGCTTGAGTGCAGATCGGTATGCCGTTTCTGCTTCGTTCATTCTACCCTGAGAGCTGAGTATCGAACCGAGATTTCCGTAGGCTGAAATTTAATCAAAAGTCGAGATGAGAATGAGAGAGAGAAAGAGAGAGTCAAAGACAGAGAGAAACGGTAGAATTAAGAAAAAGAAGGAAAAATATAGCGCGATCAGTGGAACCTATTCCGTTTGATTAAATTAAATCAGGAAGCTTCCTACCGGGTCAAAAAGGTTATACGGCGAATTGATATCAAGGAGGTGGTAGTTTGATGGTATTTGTGCGATGGGATAGTAGAGAAATAGGCAAGAAATTAAAAACATTATAGACATTATATAAGTGTATGTAAAACAATAAGTTTATATACTTAAATATAAACGTATTCTTTTTGTTTTTCTAAAATGTTTCCGGTACCTTTTGAAAACACTGTGACGATTAACGAGTAAAAATATCGTCTAGTTGTCTTCCGACGCGGCGGATGTGCATCGTACGGTAATATCTCAAAATGTATCCTTACGTAATGTGATGTTATATTTTCGTCTGACAGCGACCATAAATACCATAAACCGCATAGACTTATTTTTCAGACAAACATAATACGCACGTAAAATTGAGTTGTACTATTTTATATTCTCCGTAGATACTAGACAACACGTTTATACCTGTACTTTTACTGTCTACGTGTAGAAGATAACATAGTGACCTTACATTGAAAATATTCTATTAAATAATTTTTGTTTTTCCTTTAAGATTCATCTTATTTTTAAGAAACAAAATAGTCTTTTACTGTTTTACTAGATATATTTATTTCGTGATAAAAAATAACGTTAAATTTTTTAAATAATAAATATAATACGTAGTATAATGTCGATATATAGTGGTCAATTGATATTAGAGCAAACATTAAACCATTGTAGAATGAGCGTTTCGTTAAAAAAATAATTTTAACATATCGTTTTACGTCTGAAAATGAACAAATTTTTATTATATAATAACGGAAAATGGCTTTATAAAGGATTTTTCGATTTTCGAGCAACAATTTTTATTACTCTTCTTGGAAAATGTATAAAATCTGTTTTTTGGTATATTAAGAACCGCACAATTATACATTTTTATTTTAATATGTTTGTGGTTGTCAATGTAAAATATATTACGTACAAAAAAAGTGCGTGTAATTTCAATTAGGAAACATCATTAAATTATTCGTTTAATCGTATGAAAAAAGCACGTGAAATATTGCGTGATAACAATTTAGCTTTATACAAATGAATGAAGTACGTATAAGTTATACTTATTCATGAAGTTATTTAAAATATGGGAAATAATTCGAAAAACGAGTTTATAAATAAAAGAGAATAAAAAAAAATATATTTTATGAAAAGAAAATTTGCCAGCACGCGCGCTGTTTTGTGTATATTTGAATACATCTAATGACTAATTGCTATTTCCCAAGTGTATAAAGGTTTTCCGTGAATATAACTTTTATTCGAGTTTCGCTAAATAAAGTGTACCAATAAGACTCAGTTGATTCGTTTGTGGCTTGTCGCATACATTTAAATTCGTATTGTTGGTCATGTTATTCAACAATATGCTTAGGCAAACTTATGATTTTTTTAACTCACTGAAATTAAATTTACTGAAATTTTTAACCCGATAAATTCATAATTCAAATATATTGGATAAGCTAGCAACATATTATTAATTAAACGTAATTGGACTTCATTATTTATTGTTTAATCGTTTGTTTGACATTTTGTAAAAAATATCAACTGTTTTTTATATACATTATTAATTAATAATTTATATGAAACGTAAAGTCATTTATGTCTCTATTAATTTTAGGTATTATTTACGTTCGTGATGAGCGTCACGATTAACACGGTATAATTTATAACATGAAATTAAACGATACTAAGAACGTGGTTTACATGAAATTTCTACACAACGATATGAATTTAATAATTTTTATGTTTATATCTTATAATTTTAATTAATGTCATTATGAAACAGATTCAATATTTTATGAGTAATTTATTACATATCTATGTATATGTTTACGTTTATTAAAATTTAAGGGTTAAAAGTTATTAAAAAATGTTGATTTTTATTTTCAATTTAGATAAGCAGCTATGAATACAATTTATATTATCGGCTATTAATCAATTTGGTTTAAAGAACGAAAATATATTATATATATATATATATATATATTACAGTTAGATTTTGAATACCATCTTTGATACATTCCGAATTTGGATATCAATTTTCACTTTACGATTTTAGTTAAAAATATTGTTTTTATCAATTAGTTTTCGTTTAAAAATGTTAAATTACATTTCCTATTATTTTCTTAATTTACTACGATTTTATTCGATGTATAAAATTATGTTAAAAGTTTTATTTATTTTCAATTTTGGACTTTATTTTTAACTTATTAATTCGTTAACTCCCAACCATGTAAGTTATACTTGTATATTTTATGTAGTAGATGCTCATAACGTGTCTAGCTTATTTCAGTTGGTAAGGAAATGCATATCAATAGCATTTTATCATGTTTTATAAATTTCATTTCTGAATGTGCAAAATAACTCGTAACTAAATTTTATAACATCACAGGAAATTCACAATCGTGTTAATGAGTAACGACGTGTTAAAGTAATGTCTCAATTCAAGCATATATGATACTCATTCACGATTTATAATAATTATGTATTAAATATGTATAAAAATTTCAATATGTTTAATAATTTATTTGTGGTGACGTCTTATACTTTTAAAAATCATTTTATTAACCCACTTTTGTGGTCCCACTAGTTATGTAATTCAGAGACGAGTTTGCACAATTATTATACGATTTTAGCGTGAAAGGCAGAAAGTTAAGGTTAGTAAAGCGATTTGGATGATAATAAATATTGATAGTAAATATTGATATTAAATTATCGCTCACATTTCGGCGGGTTGACTTGAATGCCAGACCGGTACAGGGACTCTTCGTCACGCCAGTCCCGATTTCTAAGTATAGTCCGCAGACCGTAGACAGCCACTGTCGTGGCGTATAGAATATACACTACAGCCGACCGACGTCTATTAGTCCGTTTGGCGAGCATGGTGGCTGACCAGCCGACCAGCAGACAGTACCCGACGCTGGGTGTGTACAACACGCGCTCGGCCACCACGAAACCGACGTAGAACAGGACGTTGGACGCAGGCACGTAAGAGGCGATGGACATGGTAGCGGCCACGACTACGACCATCGGCCTTCGAAGGATGGCGGCACGCGCAATAACGGCGATCGCGGCGTAAAATAGCGCTGTAATCGCGTTACGTGGGTCGGCCGCGGACTCGACGCGTGGCACCGCGTCCATCGACCAATCGTAACTGAGCACTTGCGGCCAAATTAACAACCGAGCACTGACCACGGGCAGGTACAGGAATGTCAGCGTCCTGACCACCGGGTCCGGATGCTTGGCTGTTGGGTTGTCGGACGCCGCGAACGTGGGCATCGTGCCCGACATAACACACAGCCGTCCGGCTACAATGATCGTTGTACTGGTTACCAGCACTTTTAGCGTTTTCTTGCAGTCCTGGTCCACGTGCATCTGTAACGCGACATTAAACGTATTTATGCAAACGTTATCGATTTTTCGAAAGTGAATCGTGATATTTGATGGTAACGGATTACGGATAAGTGAAATTAAAACACAATTTATCGAGTACGAGTTTAGTGATAGAGAACAAGAAGACAATTACAAAAGATGAGGAGATGGTTGATATTGAAAAGTTCGAGCGTTTAAGTTTTTTATTTAAGAAAAATAATGGCTTTGAAGAAGAGATAAAACGAGAAATTAATTGTATACGATCGAAGTCGAAAGAAATGCCGAGTGTTTTGTGTAATAAGATAAAGGCTAAAAATTTTATTTTAAAGACGATATTAAGACTCGGGATTCTAATTATTAGAATGTCGGGTAAATATTCTAGTAAACAAGAAAGTAAACCGAAGGATAAATGTAACGGAAATAAGGGTATTAAGATAGTTAAGTGAAGCGATTAGAGTTTATAAAGTAATAAATGAGTATTTAAAGAGTAGCTACAATGGCTGATAGAATAGTTTGAGATGGTTAGGGTATATTAAAAAGAGAAAAAAGATGGAGGCAGTAAAAGTGATAAAGAAGACGAACGTGGAAAGTATGATAGGAAAAATAATTCCGAAAAACAGGTAATACAGAAGCTAATGTGCTTGTCGTAGATGCAAGGGATTAGATGAAGTGAAAGGCAATATTATTATAAGGGCGAATGACTATAAAAAGTTGGGAGACAAGGTGAATTTATTTTACAATTAAAATTTTAGGTTACCGATTAAATATTAACTGTTGTTATAATAAATAAGGTATGGGGGTAAAAATATTAAAAAGTAGTACACGTCACGTATATTTTGCAAATTATATAAATATATTTATATATATAAATATTACTATATTTAAGTTAAAGAAAGCTTTACCATAGGTTTTTGTACGCTCAAAATTATATAATAATACCTACACAATTATCTTTAACATGTTTTTTTTTGTTAAGGTCTGATAATATCAAATTTCAATAATCGAGATGACGTAAATATTGTATACCTTAAATAATTGACAGTAAAGGATTTTCAAAATAAATGTAAACAATCGTCGACGAGAAATTAAAAGTTATCATTTTTTATGGGTCGACATTCAAATAAAAATATTTACGGATAAAAACTGAATGAAAATTAAAGATTTTTAATCAAGATAATATCGATGCAAGTATAAATTATATCAATAATTATTATACCTTCTTATTGCGTAAAATGTCAATATATATTGTTTTGAACTTTTATTCTCGAAGCTTAGTGAATTCTTTATAGATAGAAGAATACACACAAACACATATGTATCGTTCATCGTGTGTACGCCAAAATAAAGGCAATTTAAATATAGATAAAATATTGCACACATCGGTGAAGCTTTGAAATGATTCATTTGACAGTCGTTGGTCGAATGAATCGAACGAACAAAGGTTGGTCGAATGTTTTGACGTATAACAAACTAGATAAACTTATTTGTATAAGCAAGATATATACCCATTAGATTTGGGCGCCGATAATTGATAAACTCATGAGTTTAAAGGTATTTAATGAGTCTAATGTTATTTTATGTTCAAAACTTCTACGTCGACATTTTTATCGGTTTGTTTGTCGCAATTTAGGCTATTTTTGATTAAAACAAAATCGAAAAACGTATTGAATAAAATAACGACTAGATATAATTTGCTACTGAAATGTTATGCATTTGAAGATTTACTGAAACATTAGTTATACAGAAAAGTGTTCACGACAATAAATGTTTGTTTATTAATAATATTTATTATTAATAAATGTTTATTACAATTACAATAAGTGTTCATATTATATAATTAACTTTTTTAAATTTTCATTCTATTGGTTATCGTATGAAATTGAATATTCCTGTCATTTAACATTCTAAAAAAATCGTTATCATTTATAATATATATACACATTATAACTATTATATATCATACTTTGTCCTTTAGTTTATGTATATAATATTATATTTTTCAAATTTTTTAAGTAATACGGCGATTGTTGGGTATATTTAAAAAGAAACACCACTCAAGTGAACAAGAAAGAGAAAAAGGTAGATAGAAGTTCTCTTTATATTTATCGCCCAAATAATACTCGTCACCAAGTGCATTTTTTGATATTATGTCCATTAAGTGAACCGTCATTTTTGCAGCGTGGCGGTGACTAATGGGCTCGCCTTTTACTTGCTCACCGAAGTACTACACAATCGTCTTTATGACGTATCGCCGTAATGCATTTTACCGAGTCCCCACAATCGGAGAGTAAGAAGATGGCTTGTAGACAGACAGACAGATTTACAGACACACACAGACACACACACACACACACACACACACACACACACACACACACACACACACACACACACACACACACACACACACACACACACACACACACACATATATATATATATTTACAAATATACAATAATCCATGAATACTTTGTACTGGAATTTGTTTAAAAATTTTGTGCACATGTTTAATCCACTGAGAATGAAGGTCTAATCGTCAATTATTTATACACATTTTCATTAGTAATTAGAAAATAAAATTTCTAATCTGGCTCATTTCTTAATCATATAAGAAGATTCTACTTTTTTTATTATTTTATAACACGTTCAATACGAAAATGATTAATTTTGTAAAAAGTAAAACATATTTTATTCCGTATCACATACCATAGGACATTTTAAATGTAATTATTTTTACCAAGAAATAAAGATATCGAATATTATTTATTGTTGAAGTAATGTCATATAAATAAATACACTTTATTTAACACGGTTTTCTATTTTAAAGAATAATAAATACTTAAGGAAAATTGTCATAAAATGACAGAACAACTGGTAAAATGGTCAACATATCTGGTTTGAATATTTTCAAGTTTTGTCATAACGTCTGAAAATGTATTACAAGCTAAGACATAATAGTTTAACAGTTTTTAATAAATCGTTTGTCATAACTTTTTTAAGTGCGTGAAGTTTAAATTTCGAAAAACTACAAAGAATAATAATAAGCAAAGTTTATTTCAGAATCATTTTTTGAATGAAAAGATTTATTATTGCTTTCAAGTTTAAAATATTAATACAACTCTGAAATATGTATCTAAGTAACTTATTTGAACCGATCGACATTAACCACGGTTCATAACTATTTTTTAATTTTATTTTTTTGTGTCTTAGATATTGTAAAGCGTAACATAAATAAATATTTTGTTGTGTAAATCAACACTGAGTACTTATGTTGTATACAGGTGTTTAAATAATTTTGGTTACTTGTTTGACTTTATCATAAATTTGTGTTAATAAACGTATATTGCCGCATTTAAACGATTTCTTGTAAAATACGACTTAGAGTAGTTTAATTTCGTATTATAACACACACCGTGTTAAACATGAAATTTGTATCGAACTTAAGTAATGACTAGAATAATTAGAGTTAGACAACATATGTTTTTTATTAAAATTCTTGACTAATGTATTTCTATAAATTAATAATTAATTCGTTACAATGAATAAATCCAACAAAAGTAAAAATAATTATGCTAGTAATAGTTTGTTAATTTACGGATTTATTCGAATTTTTAATTAACTTTAACTTATATTTAAAGAAATAATGTTAACTTACTTTTAATAAGTTAATATAAATCATTGCTTAGCTTTTAATCAAATACACGTGAATACAATACAGGATTAGTTTATTTTTGTGTAACTGCAGTTAACGTACATTTTCGTGTCTACTCTATATTTCTCAAGTCCTATACAGAATTTAATATAGTTATAGTTTGAACATAATATATTTTTAGTTATTCAAATTTAGTACACTATAGTGCCCTACACAATATAATATATTCTACTTTCAAATAAGGAAAGCGAAACGTGCAGCGTACGTTTTGGTAGGCAAGCCCTCTACATTCGCGACTTGGTCCTAAATCGAGTTATGACGTTCGGGCTTCGCAAAGCCCCCCAATGAATTCTACTAAATCTGAATTCCCGCCGGTCAATATAAAGGAATGTATTATATTTTTTTATAAAACTCACGTTACCCGTTAGTTCTATATGCAATTTAACGCATGTGACAAACATTCGAATTTTCTTAATTAATCCATAGACATATAATTGTTTTTGCTCATTTATCGCACGTATATTTAAATTAATGCATATAAAAATATTTTTGCATTATGACGTTAGTTGTATATGATACTTTTATTGTTATCACCATATTACAGTGATACTTGATAATTATATTTTTTTTATAGTAACTAATAACACAGTGTCTTAAAAACTATAATTTACCAGCTTCTTAAGTTGTGACAAATTCGTCACGAAAAATCGAATGGATTTAAACGTTAAAATAACTTAAATGTTTAAAAATTGTTACTCGCGAAACGTTCGTGTTAAATTTAAATTTGTGTGTTCAGTGCCAAACAAAATAAAGTGCGCCAATAGTGTAGATTCAGTAAAACCCATAAATTCCGAATTAAATACATGGTATTGAATAGACTATCCATTATCGACAGCTACGCAGACTTACAAAGACAGGGTTTTAAATGAATTATATAATGGTTTAAGTTCACGTGTTTACCATTATATTAAGTTCATTTAATGGAAACAAACACGTTTCTAACTATAATTAAATAATTGTTTTTTATACAAACGTATTTTCCGTATAAAACAAATATTAATTTATATTTATATAAGTATAGTATTATGTAATTAAAGTGCATCTTATATGCTCACAAAGTTCTCAATCAATTTTTATGTTTTGATTTTTTTAAACGAACTTTAAAATAATTTTACGCTACTACATTTTCGTTAAAATATGAAATATTTGTATTTACTATTTTACGTTCTAGTTATTTATAAGTTATTCTTTAGGTTTTAATATACAAGTTAAAGAGATTAACCATTTCATCCCAACCGATATTGTATACCGGATATTTGTATTGCGATTGAACTAATTATTTTTACTATGTACTTTGGAACTTTTTGTAAACCTCGTGACAGCCAAAAATATATTTTTACATGATATCTTAAGGTTTTTATATTAATAAAAACATTATTTAATTATTAAAATATATTTCGAAAGTATTTTCGTTAAAATTATATGAATTTGTAACGGAATATAAAGTCAAAAGTTATATTAAACATTATTATCTTGTATATGCTACCGGAAAAGTGTTAAATATAAGCAATCTATAGAAATTCTAAACGTATTTTAAAATACCCGGTTTATTATAGGAATGTACACAATTTCAGTTGTTATTGTGTCCTTTGTCTAAGATATATTTACATTTCCTAAGAATCCTATAGAATGCCAAAATAAATATTGATTAGTTTTTAAATATTACTTTTAACGTTTATTTTTTGGGTAAAGTATATGATTCACTTAATTGTAAACTGTGGATATATTGTACATGTTTATAAATATTTCAATACTATGTAAATTGCAAAATAACAAGAATATTATACTTTATTTATTATATTATTACTAATTATAATATATCTAAAAAAGTCAATAATAATATTAAAATCTTAAATTATTTTATTATTAAAATTCCCATTTTACAATTATTATTATTATACTATTTTTAACCTATGATACATTTTCGATGTGACACTTTAATTTAAATCCGCATTTAACAAAATCTTGTCTTGTGTACCTATAGGTAGTTGAGATTTTGAAGGTTGGTGTGTTTATACGAGGTATTTTTCATAATAATAAATATTATTCCAATATAATTTTAGTAAATTTTAATTGATCTTTATCATTGATCTGTGAACAATAAGTTAGATTTTTAAGTCCATTTCATAACTTGCTTTTATTGGTTGATCTTTATTGTTATAAGCGTAAATAAAAGAGTACTAGGAAAACTATGACCCTTAGTTTTACAATCTGTATCACTACAATTATTTCATCGAATCTAACCCCGTGATTTTTAAATTTTAATTAAATAAATTTAATTCAGTTTAAATTATATCGTTTCGTTGTGTTTATGTTATTGGACTATAGTCTATTGATTATTTTTCTTTTCAAACCTTTATTGATATTTATGTAAATGATTTCATTGAGCATTATTATAAGTTTTAGAGTACTTAGATAACAAATTTCATTCCGCTTCACGCATTTTCTATTTGAGCACGGGCGTTGTATTTATATTTTATTATTATTATATTTATTTTAATACATAATCTTTCCATTTTATACTTTTTCTGATTATTTTTCTCATAATTTAGTCAAAACATTTTCCTTTTTTAATATCATTGCGATCGTTTAAATATAAAACAGTAAAATTTCTATTAGATGGTACGATTTTGAGGGATTTTAACTAATTTGCCTATATATTTATAAATATCACCAAACGTTTCGAATTTGATAAATTCTCGATTTTTATAATTCTATTTTGTGAAACAATCAACGTTAAAATCGGAATCAAGTTAAAACTTTTTTGATTAAGTTGAATGTGTAATACTCACTAATAATAATAAAAATTACGTTAAACTATTCTTTCGAAGTCATACATTGTATATTTATGATACAATAAACAATATCACGTTGTTATCGTACACACCGACACTTATATATATGTGTTTGGAATAAACATTTACACGCGTGCGTGCATGTGTGTGTGTGTGTGTGTATGTATGTATGTATTATAGACTTTCGTTATTTCATTCAAATAATTCAGTTGTTTTCACGAGAAATATAATATAATCAATGCAAACAAGTGTTTGCACGTAAACTTGGTTTACGTCGATAAATTGTGTTTCTAACATATTGTGTACGATACTGTGATTCCTTTTGACGTTTTCATTGAAGATTCGCGGTCGTTTCGTACTGTCTTTGGATATTTGCCGCGTGGGTTTATACATGACTTTTGGAATATACGCCCGAACTTTGTCACAGGCGAATGTTTAATTATTATTGCGGACGTTCCATCTATACCATAAAGGATTATTGAACCCTCTCTACATATATTTATATAGACACGCCTTTTGGAATTCCAAAATATAATTCGATAATAATTCAAAATTGACGATTTTATGCAAGAGTTTAAATTACATATTATATATTACTATAATATATAATATAATTTTATTGTAAGAACGTGTTATTTTATGTAGGGAAAATATACCGTAATTTGCCTAAATTTTATACCTTTGATGAAAATAAATAAAAAAAAACGTATTCACTATAATAAACATATAAAAACACGTTATATGAAAATTGAACGAGTAAAATTACGAATACAAATGACTTTTTTACGATGGCAATAATATA